>DWAL01000233.1:0-12863 GCA_018230405.1 Heliconius hortense
CGCTTGCAACTCTTATCTTAATAAGTAAATTTTTTTTAGCCTAATAAATAATATAAAAAACAATGCCCAATTAAGTAACACTAAGATTATATCTACCTACTTTTTGAAATTAATAAAAAAAATCTTACGTTTGTTATATCAGGTACTTCGATGGACTCGCTGAAGTCGTTTTTTCTGAAATATTAAAAAATACAGATTATATAACTTTTGTTTCTTTCTGATGAAATATTTACTATTTTAATATATGAACAAAAAATATTTATCAGGTGACAGCATGTTTGTTTAAAATACTACAACAGTCATAATACATGATGTCATATAGGTAAATAATTATTATTAAAAGCTGAGCTAATGTGTTGATATATATTTAATAGCAAAACTTTAAGAGGCTAAGATTAAATGGATAAATAATCTATTATATACATTTAGCAAATATCAATATTTCTACGCTCTGGTGTCGAGACAAGCGGCGGTGAGTTCCGCCATTCAGCACGCAATGCCTTCAGAATTAGGCGGAAAGTGGAAAACGGAGTGTCATAACATCAGGTTCCCTCTGCCTACCCTGCTGTGTGCATGATACGAAAAACTGATTTATTAATTTAAATATCAACATTTATATTGTTTCAAATAATCTAATGGTCTATGTTACAGGGAGAAGTGATAACATATTTATTAATTAACATAAATAGTGACGCTACCCTTAATCTGTGGGAAGGTGGTTAAAGACATTGATTTAATATAACATCTTTTTTTTCAAGATTACTATTTCAACAATGAATATGTGTTATTAAGTCTATTATATTTTTCCATTTAGTCTTTTTATTAGCTTTACGCTGTTGTCAGCAGAGTAGGTAGAGGGAACCTCGGAACCTAATATTAAGACACTTCCGTTCATATCTTTCCGGCGAAATCTTGAAGATTCATGGTGTTTTGAGTGACTCACGGCACACTTTGCATTGTTACCAAAGCAAAGAAAGGAAAATATTACATATTTCATTTCCCTGAGTAGTATTCGAACGCAAAACAATCGCTCTTACGACTGTAAGCTTGTGCCCCTGCGCCACGACGGCCTCAATTCCTTTAATTAATTCGATTCAAACTTATTACCTATAGTGGCTTTGAATTAATAAAAAATAAAGTAAAAATAATAACCTTAAAAACTGAGAATCATCAATAGCTTTCTGATTTTGCTCAGCAGTTGGCGGTGGAGTGAACTTGACGGCCGACGGGAAAACAGATGAAGCTTCATTCATTTGCTCCAAACTGAAAATATAAAATAATTGATATATTAAAATGGTTTAGCAATATTAAACCAAAGAAAAAATATTTTACTTACTTTCTGACAATTAAAAAATAAACTATATATAAATTATCCTAAGTTTAATGTCAAGAAGATTGAAAGAAATTATAGATTTGAAGAATTTCTTAAATAACTTGTTTTTTTTTTATAGTATAGTGTAGAGAAATTGAAAAAAATTATATAATAATAATAGAAAATTCTTTATTTACTTACGGTTTCTGCGGCCTCATTTCGGAAGAGCATAAATTACGTAAATAATCATCACACTCTCGTTGCTTCTGGATTTGATACTCCTTTAATAACTCTCTTCTGAAGTCTCCGTCTCCTTGTGGAGTTTCTGGCTGCTGAGGAGTTCTCTCAGCGACTGAACGTCCTTCGGAAACTGCTGTAGATATAGACGTTGAGGCAGAATAATCTTGCCCTCTGTGTTCTGGAGTCGTGGCATTAGAAGCGCCGATGCTACTTGCTTCACTCGCTTTATATTCGCCAATAGGTTTCAATTGTTCATCAATTGGCTTCAATGACTCGTTCAATCCATTGTAAATACTGTCTCCGTTTTTATTATCAAATAGCCGATCGACGGATGTATTCATAAGTTTGCTACCCTTTATACCTGTTAAGTGGAAACCTGCGAAATATGATGATGAAGGTCCATAATCGATGGCAGATAGCGCCATGACTGCAGGATGCCGTGGGGCACCGTCGGGCAAAGGCCTAAGAGATCTCGTCATAGCGTCTGCTGCTGATCTAGGTCGCCTAAAGGGCATGGCCAAGTGCGGGAACGTTCTAGGTTTAATAGGAGTCACTAGCATATGTTCAGTCCAAGATGTGTGCAACGATGGACGTTCCAACTTTTCCACGTCGACATTCAACATTCTCTGCTCGAAAGGAACACTAAAAGTTTCAGCGGGTATCGACTGCAACCACGACAACAAACTCAAGTCAGATTCATCAAATCCGGAACCATCCAAAAGTCGGGAAAAATTAACTTCATTAGATTGTGCCTCTTTCGAGCCAGTTGCTTTGGCTTGGCAATAATTTACACATGATTCATATAAAATTCCTTTAATAAGTAATTGCATAAGTCGGTCGTTTTTCGCGCACTTAAGCGCAGCGTTGGAAGAAGAGGACTTCTTGTCGCAAGGCAAAAATTGTTCTACAAGAGGATAAACTTCTCTAAAGCACTGTACTCTAGCATTACTGGGGTTCCATTTCTTAAATTGTGCATGATCAGTAATACTAGGAAGTGTCAAAAGTAAGCATAGATTGGAATATTCTTCTTTAGAAGGGGCTAATTTTTCTAAATCACTGAGTACTTTGACGACTTCGTCGACAATGTTTTCAACATTATTGTATGCTTTTATTTCAGATCTAATACAAAGTAATTCTATATATTTATGTCTAAGTATAGCATAATTAAATTTATTAGCTTCAAAAGCTTTCAGTGCACTAAGCGGTTGAATAAATTCTAACACATCGTCCCATTGTCCATCAAGGATCAGTTGACGTAAGAACAATACATCATCAGCAAAGTTTCCGTTAATAACTCCAGTCTCTCTTTCTAATGACAGCTGTGTGATATGTAAATCTCTGTTGTGCAAAAACTCCAAAGCCAGGCGTACAACATCATCTTCACGAAGATTCAGGTGTGTCGATGGCATCTTCTCTGGTTATGATTAAACCTTAAACAATAATTGTTTATACATTGCGGACATATTATGAATAACTAAACTATTATTTATTACCTTATTTTTAGCTTCATTTTATATTCTCCAAATAGAAAAGTTGGCAGAGGGAACCTAATGTTACAACACTTCATTTCTAAAGAACAGGCACATTTTTCATTGAGTGTTGAGTTTGCCAGCCATGAAGCCATGAAGTTACCAGAGCAAGGAAATGAAAAGAAATCGTTCTATCCATTGAAATTTGTCATCAGACATGCAGTTGGATAGTGAGCTGGGCAATGACAATATTTTTTAAAATTATGTATAATTCTATTACTATTTTTCTGATTTGCAAGATAACAGAAAAGAAACATAGAGACCAATCACAAAAGACTAAACTATAAATATACATCTAAAACATTTTCAGTAAAGAAACCAAATTTTTAGATATGATTATATTTTATCTAAATATATCCAAGATAAAACCATTATAAAAGTTATCTTTTCAGTCAATGTTGAAGTATTCATGTCACTCAGAGTACATTATTTTTATATTAAGCAAGGAATGTATTCATTTGCTTTCACTCTATAAAATTAGATTGTTATATGAATAATATATCATTAAATAAAATGTATAATACATATATAGAATATCTAGAAAATAAATTAATTTTCAATAAAATGAGTGACCTATGCATTTAAAATGATAATTAATATAATTATTCTTTTCCCTAATATACTTTGATGTAAATTGTGTTTTTAGTAGCATAATTAAATAAGCTTACATTTAAAATAAATAACATTGAATCCAATATTCTTCAGTAATACATAATAATGAGTCACCCAAGTTTTATGCTTAAAGGATTAAATTATTTGTGTTAATATTCAGAGCTTGTGTATTGAGTATGTCTAAAATATGCTATTATTTCATTAATGTTTAGTTACTAATTATCCAACTTTCACTTAGTGAATTTGATGATAATTCATTATCTTGGGGAAAGCCTGGTATTGCATAGTTAAAGAAATTATCAGTGCATCTCCAACATATTACACATGCCATTGAGAGAAAACAGAAAATAATTAACTACTAACGAAACTCGATAAAGTGATTCTGTAAATAACAATATTATATTTCCAAATGAACATTTTACTGCCCACTAATAAATTAATTCCACCTACGCCTAAATATAATCACCTTAAAAGCTTTTCCGAGTGACGTAGGATTTAAAATAAAACTTATATTAATATATTTAACATACCTTATGCATCAAAATATGTATTAAACTCGGCATAAATAAATATATTTTATCAAAACACATTTGAATTTAGAGAAATTACATATAAAATATTTATTTACCTTTCAGATATTCACAATAAATTCGCACACACAATGAATCACAATAACAAACAATAATAATACATTTAGAACAATATTTTTAACGGGACATTACAGGAGAAATTATTAAATTTATTCCACATTTTAACGTCGGAGAGAGCAATCAGTTCACAGATATTAAATCAAATTCCGTGTTGAATTCCCTTGATGTCAGTAATTCAGTGATTGTCTATGCTCTCAAGAATATATTTTCCACATGATAAACTAAACTTTCGCTAAAATTCCATTGTATAAAATCCTTAATTAAATTATAAATGTAGAATGTTTGACAACCTTTAAAGAAGAAGTATTTTTTAGATAATTGCATTTGGTTTTTGTAAATAGAAATATTTAAAGGAAATAAATAATCCAATAATAGGTCTACATATATATTACTTATAGAGTTCTACGTAATACCATTAATATAGCATTATTTTTATAATTAAGAGAATAAGGTGGGAAAATTATTCTAATGCTCAATATTTAAGATAGCTTTATTTGAAGGTATCCAACCTTCGGGCCTGTCCTTGTACCCTGCGAGCCCAACACATCACCAAACACAGCGCGATGCTAAGTGTTATTTACCACACCAGTTTATATATTTGACACAATGTGGGACCGAACTTCGCATATTGAATATTATTCACGCGACTGTATATAAGCTAGTTTGACTCGTGCATACGTTTACAATTTTCATAAAGTATTTACTTAATATTTTTTTAGAATGATGATTACAGCTATGCTAAATTATTTTGCCAGTAGATAGTGAAGTATGTAGCTATAAAAACTAGATGTATGACACCAACACATAAAAATTTACACCAACACATAAAACTTACCATATAAGTAATATTTTGTACTCATGCAAATTATTATAATTTTTATTTCATCGACACTGGGCCTGGATTTCCAAAGTTACAGAGTTGCAAAGTTTTTTTTTAATTTGAAATTTTTTCAAAATAATTTCTTACTTGATTTAATTATTTTAAATTAGATTTTATGAAAAAATGTGAAAGAAATTTTATTGTATATTGTGATATTTATTTATTTATTTATTTTTCATTTATAATGAAAAATTAATAAATGGTTTTTTTATATATCTCTTTGCGTCAGAGATTCCCACGGAACGCTGCTCTGTAGTCATGCCTAAATCCTTCCAGGAGTTGCTGAACACATCGCCTCAACACTTTCCCAAAGGAGTCAGCGTTCAAGATTGTGGTAGGGGAATGAAGCTTATGAGTCATACCATGAAGCTCTTCGACTGCATGATCGATCTCAGGCTCCTTTTTAAACGAAACGCGCTTTAAATCTGCCACCGGATGTTTTTTTGTGTATCTATCATATTTATTAGAAGGATATATTATCTACTATATTTACTTTATGGTCGTCACAGCTGTCATTGCGGCGGTTAAAGATATTTAATAGGCCGATCGAGCTTTTAGGTTTTATTTGAAATTTACTGAAAATGGATGAAGAAGGAGACAATATTCTTCTGGAAGATAATTATTATCAATTGCTAAATATCTCCAAAACGGTAACTATAAAAACATATTTTACGCCTTGCTGAATATCATATTATTGCAACATTATTATATAATGCCGAACGGTATTTTTATAAATAAAATTAATATTAAAATATTGTTTTTTATCAATAGAGGTAATTTATTACAATAACATTATATTACATTTTTGAAAAGCATTTTTGGGATAGGGTTTTTAATTTGTAGGTTATGTGTTCACTGCAGGATCGTTTTAAGAGATTAGAAGGTAGTTTTGATTGTTAAATGGAAGTACTTAATTTTTATTGTATTATTGCGTAGTAAGTCTATATAACACTAAAATAAAAAATAAAAATATATTAGTATTGTTTTAATTTATTTTATACTGAGTTGGTAATAAGACAATATTTATTTTTAATATATATAAGTTATTTTGCAACATTTTTTTACATTAAAGTTTACAATACAACCCTTTTTTTTAATTCTAATATTGTGTGAGTAGTAATTACTTTATTTATAATTAACAACATCATTTTGGCTTACCATGTAAGGCAATTAAGTTTTCAAAATAGTTATACATAATTTACAAATATACTTATTTGTATTTCTATGAAACTGTTAGTAATTAATTAAAAAGTTATAGTAACAGTAAAAAAAAAATTGCTGTAAAAAACAGAAGCAAGATAGAAAATATATAAAAGATGCAACTATATTAATCCTATAACTGTAATTTGTTAAGTTAAATTAGCTTCAACTTGGTTAGGGTCTTTTTTTTATCCAATGGATGTGCTACTCTAATGTAATAAAAATTAACTTGTAAACAATTAATTTAATATTGTTGAGAAATATGCTGTTAGTATTTACATACCATATGTAGTGTTTTTGTACACTTATTTTAAATATTATTTTTAAACTTAAATGTAATTTTCTAATTTTCTTGCTGATACCAAGTTCTTCAGTTTGGATGCAAGAGAAAGAGCAGCAATGGGTTCTATCCAAAACACATAATGTTTTGAATGTTGCATGGTCTGTAGGAATCGGAGTGCCTTAACACTAGATTCTCTTTGTCTACCCTGCTAACTATGAGATACAACTAATTCTCTTTAATAATATTGTTCTTTTTTTTAATTATTTTTTTAGCTTTACACTGTCCCACACATAGTGTTAAGAGACTCCTTTCCCTATTAAGAAAATTCCATCGAAATGATTAGTGCTCTACTGGCATGCTTGTAACGCCATAAACTAAGACCTGAAATGAAGAGACTTCCAATCCCCTCTTTCTGCCAAATTCTTGAGGCATTGAGTGTTGAGTGGTGGAACTTTACACTGTGCTTTGTTTCGGTACCAAAGCAAGATCACAATAATATTAAATATTTCATTTCCTTGAGTGTAACCAAACCACAGTAGTCATGTTTACAGCGACATGCTTGTGCCTGCACTATGAATGCGTCTATAATTATATTAATATAAAATATTATAGGCAACAGAAGATGAAATCAATAGTGCATATCGTCGTTTCTCCCGTATGTTTCATCCGGATAAACATAGCACAGATCCAAACAAGCAGAAATGGGCCGAACAAATATTTAACAAAGTGAAGGAAGCATATGAAGTGCTATCTGACTCACATAAAAGGGCAATTTATGATACTCTAGGTATAAAATGTTTTGTTTAATATTATTTACTTTGCTTTAAATATTTTTCTTAAAAAAATTTTTTAACTATATTTTTTACAGGTAAAAGAGGTCTTGAAGTTGAGGGATGGGAGGTTATCTTTCGTACTCGTACACCTCGGGAAATAAGAGAAGAATATGAAAGGTAGGTTGAAAGTGCTAGTTGTTTTATACCAGTTTGATAAAAAAAAATTTAATAAAAAAAATACAATTGATTCTATTATCTCAAATATCTTTTACATTATAACTTCAGTAGAATTATATTATACAGCACTATTATTGTTGTTTGATAAAAAATATAAAGTTACAGTTTTTTGATAAAAAATAAATAAATCAGCTTCACGCTGTATACCACACACTGCAGGGTAGTCAGAGGGAACCTAGTGTTAATACACTCCGTTCCCCACTTTCTGTCGAAATCTGGAGACATTGCGTGTTGAGTGGCAGAACTCAACGCCGCGCTTAGTCTCGACACCAGAGCGAAGAAATGGAAATATAAATTTAAGTAATTATTTCATTTCCTCGAGTGACTCATTAAACTCAGGAATTGGTGATATGGATTTTAAAAATATATTTGTGTTGTATATTCAATTTATCCAGGAAGGCTATAGCCTACATTACATTATTAATTGTTTCAATGCACATGCATTTAGAGTTATCTTGGAAACTTTGAAAATGTCATATGTCATAAGTAACACAACTGTTTAAGTGGCCAGTGAAGCTCCAAATAAGAGCGAGTATTAATTATATAATTTCAAGAACAGAAATAATATTTTTTGTTTATACTCTAAAGGGTTTTCATAATGGTAACATATTACATTATTATTCTTTATTAAATGAGGTATGATACGATACTTGTCTTGTCATGTTTCTAAAATAATATTTAGAGAGTGTTATAATATTGAATGTTTTGATCGATCAAGTGTCAGATTAGTGAGATTTTACTGTAACTATAATAGCTAAATGAGGTTTAACATCCATTAAAAATAAAATAACAAAACTTTATTTTTTTTTAAATTTTCAGATTGAAAAGGGAGAGAGAAGAGAGAAGGTTACAGCAAAGTGCAAATCCTAGGGGCACCATAACGCTTTCCATCAATGCAACTGATCTCTTCATGAAATATTACGATGAGTATGATATATTGTAGGTTTCATACATCCTTTTTTTATTTTTATTTAATCCATTCAAAATGTCATTGTTATACTGTAACTTTTTTTCTTCAAACATAATATTTTTTGTTGTTATATAAGCATATCCTGTTTTATTGTTTATTAGAAACATTTTTTATGTTATGAATACTTTAATTTTTATTAGCCTAACATTGTTAATTATAATTAACATTTATATCAGAATGAGGGTAATAGTGTTGATGTGTGAAAGAAAAATCACTAAAAGTCACATTTTTCCTTGAAATTACAACAAAACTGATAATGTTAATAAATTAATTTTTGATCTTTTTTTTATTGAAAAATATTAAAATGATTCTATTGTCTAGCACTCAATGTCCCATTAATATTTACAATTAGGAAGTTTTAAAATGTCTTATGATAATTTACCATATTAACATTGAAAGATGCTAAAAGATCTTAATAATATTCTTCACTTTCTAATATGTTTGTTAATATAATAATTATGCTTCTTAATTTAATAGAATATTAACTATCTTAACTTCTCACAGGGAAGATGCTGCTATAATACCAAGCATAGAAGTATCTGGAATGACAATACAACAATCTATCGATGCTCCCGTCACTTTGAGAAATACTGTAACACTGTCAGGCAATATATCTACACAAAACGGCACTGGTAATATTTTATTACTATTTGTATGTTTTTTATTTACCTGTAGCTAGGTTTGTTAAGATTTTATATTTCTCCTGAAGCAACTCTAATGTAGGCTGTGATTATGTAACCACATACAACTATTCTTACTTGTCTAAGTCATAATTGGAACACTTTTTTTCTATTTTTTTGGTTTTTATTGTTATAAGAATTATTTCACTTTACATCGTTAATACTTCTAGTCTCTAGTATTCTCTTATGTTTTATATGTTTCTTCTTTACAATTAACTGAGTTTATTAAATATTTAAACTCATACTAAAAAACAGTGTTTGACTGTAAACGCAACGGTTATTGGTTCAATTCCAAATAGAAAAAAAAGAATTATCTTAATTTCCTTGCTCTGGATACAAGACAAAGTGCGACAGTGAGCCCTGTCGCTAAATAGCTTGAAAAAATTCTATGGTTGCCTCTGACTCTCTGCTACATGCGGGATACAGCGTGAAGTTAGAAAACTATTTATCCGTCATCTCAAAATTAGGATAATTAAAAAAATTAAATTCCAGGTACGGGCTCCTTAACTATGTCAAACCGCCATCTTAGTTCCGAGCGCGGTTGGACAGAAGTGGAATGTGGTATTGGTAACGGCCCAGCGTTGGGTTTCAAGATCTTTAGGACCATGTCCCGTTTGATGTTCGTCAACTGTTGGACGGGATTGCAGTTCACACCGAGAGGGATTGTGCCGAGTTTTGTATCAAGTAAGTCTGTATTTGTTGTATAAGTGAAATGGTATAGTAGAACTTCGATTGATATGATATATTTGGATGGCTTGGCTGTATTCGATTTGATTGATTCGGTGGTATAATCTTTTTACGCGGAAATGATAACTATAAGAATTACTGGCATGAATTCTTTATATAATAATAGTAAGTCAGAAATAATGAGATTTGTAAATATTTAAATCAGTGGTCAGGTTCGAAGTTATTGTGAGTAGTATAAATCGTTGACACAACTTTAAATAAAATCATTCTCAATCATCAGCTTCACCTGTATCACACAGCAGGGTAGGCAGATGCAACCATAGTGTTAAGACACTCCGTTCCCCATTTCTCGCCGAATTTTGGAGGCATTGCGTGTTGTGACACCAGAACGGAGAAGTGAAAATATAAATTGAAATAAATATTTTATTTCCTCGAATGGGGACCGAACCAACCACCTGCCGCGTTTGTAGTCACATTTTGTACCCATGCGCCACGACTGGCCTCTCCTAATCTATTATTATCGTAAATCCAAAAAAAAAACTGAATTTAAATTTTTTAACGTCTTTAAAATTAACGGGCGACAATCGAAATACCTTAAAACTGGTTTCCCTCTCCTATCCTGCTACATACATGCTGTGATGCAGCGTGAAACTAAAACAATTTTAATTCAATATTACAGCAATGGCGTTACAACTAGACGCTCACTCAGTAGGCTATCTAACATACAGAGCGGGGGCTCAAGGCGGTTCATCGATGACATCAACATACGTTCGAGATTCAGAAAAATATCACCTTAACACAGCTGTACAAATTGGAAACCCCCACTCGTTTATATCTATCAATATTATGAGGAAGCTACCGGATCACGAGCTCAAATTAAGATTGGCTTTTAAGTAAGTAATCTATGTTATAATTGTTCTTTAAGTTTTTTAATTATAATTATTTTTACTTTTTAAAAGACAAGGTAAACGTATTAAAAAACATACGTTTTTTATATGTATAAGGTTTTCTTTTCAGATTTTTCTTAACTAATTGCTTTGTGAAATTGCTTGTGCGATTTTTTTTATTTTTTATGTTATACAGAATGCAGTATATGATAATAATGCTTTAATATGATATGCTAACGTGATTGATAAACAGATTCTTAAAGACAATGCGAAAAATATTTTATATATAAATTATATACCATTGTGAGTGTGACTGTGAAACCGACTGGTTGTGGGGATCCCCACTCGAGGAGATGAAATATTCGCTTAAATTTATATTTCCATTTCTTCGCTCTGGTGTCGAGACAAAGCGCGGCATTGAGTTCTGCCACTCAACACGCATTGCCTCCAGAATTCGACAGAAAGTGGGGAACGGAGTATTTTACACTAGGTTCCCTCTTCCTACCCTGCTGTGTGCGGGATACAGCGAGAAGCTAATTTAATATACCTTTGTCACGTTTCGTCTTTGTAATGTATGTGCCTATTCTGAAACGTAAATTTAATGATAATGTGTTAAATTCCGTCATGGCCTTAGTGTCTTACCACTAGGTTACCTTTGTGTACCTTGCTATATGCGGGATAAAGCGTGAAGCTGATAAACATCATAGCTATATATATAATTAGTTTTATTAATATTTTCGAATAAGTAAGAAGAGTAAATGTGGCAATGCGATATTCTCGATGAGCTCATCAAAAACTAAATTGTTGCATTTAAAGGATTTTCTATTATTACAAATGGGCTAGCAGGATAAGCGTGGAAATTCTGTTTATGGACGTTCCTCATTTTCCGCCGAATTCTGGAGGCATTGATTGTTGAATAGCGGAACTCGACGCCTCGCTTTTGCCTCGACACCAGAGCGAAGAAATGAAAGTATTAAATATTTAATTTCCTCGAATCGGAATCAAACCCACAACCTGTCGCGGTTATAGTCACACGCCTCTATTTCATTACTTACTATTTAAAACGCGATATATATTTTTGTTATACTAATAAACAAACCGGTTTTAGTATCATTAGTATAAAATTTTAGTATATATTTTGTTAATAATTCTTTTTTTATAAATATTAACAGTAAATATCTTAGTTTTTCACTTGAACGATATATTGAGATATTGTAATGTGGTACATTTTTTTATACCTAATATTTATATTTGCGACGAAATATAGTTATTTTAATTTAAATAAATAATTTCTTTTACAAATGCAGTGCTACAAAACGTCAATTATAGTTATTTAAGTGAATATTACACATGTATTATTGACTTAAATAATTAAAATCTTTACATAACGATAAATGTTATTTCAAACAATTCAATTATCCAATTAATTTATTTATTTTAATCAAAAGGTCATTGTTGCACTGTGAGGACAGTATGTGACTTGATTTTAATTATTTAAATTTCCCCACGGTGGTAAGATAACACGCGGCGTTGAGTTTCGTCGCTCATCACACTATGTCTCGAATTCTGGCGAGAAATGACAATATTGACATAAGTTTGTCTCTTTATATTCAGATATATGGGATAAGGTGTGAAGTGTAAAAATAAATATATTATTGCTTTTTATGTATCATCAATCTGTTATTTTTATTCTTGCCACGCGAAATAATAATAGCAGCTTGAATTTGGTTTGGCTTAACAATAAAAAGAAAGCAACTCAATTGCAACATTTTGTGTATTGCACATTTATTATCGTTATTAATTACAAATTGTATTATTATTATTATTATTTATTCTACTTTATAGTCTCGGTAAATTCATACCGGTATATTGACAGTCACGGACCTGAGTCAAGTGAAAGCCAAAATATATATATATATATAT
>DWAL01000234.1:0-12845 GCA_018230405.1 Heliconius hortense
ATTGAACACGTGTTTCATGGTTTTTAAGAATTCACCCCCTAAGGGTTCAAATAAGAGGTTCAAAGTTTATATGGAAAAATCTGTAAATTGCCACCGATTTTTATAAAAAAATAAATTCAGACTGTTAAAATATTTTATTGAACGCGTGTTTCGTGGTTTATTTTGGATTCCCTCCTAATAAGCGGGCGAAGCCGCGCGCGCCCTCTAATTTTTAATATTTTTTAAAGTGTCATTCCATACGATTCCATAGGAAAGAAAAATACTTATTAGGAAAACGTATAAAAATTCTGGTCGGTTACCAGGAGGCGCAGGTTCGAATCCCGCTGCGTCCAAATTTTTATACGTTTTCTAAATAAGTATTTTACCTCATATTGTTCACGATGAATGCTCGTTTCCCATAGAGAGAGATGTCATGCCGTCAGAAGTTTGACTTTATAATATATAAAAAACTCTTTTCTTTTAATTGTATTACGTTTTTATAGAGTAGTTAAAACTGTGGTTTCATTTAAAATGGTGATGGCAAAGATACTCTGTATATTAACTTCAGGCAGCCCATTGCTAAGACATTTAGTTCCCCAAGCACCGTCCATTTTTCGAGATATTGCATATTGCACGCCAAACTTGCACTTTTACCAGAGCGTTCTTGTTCCTTTAAAATTAAAATAATTCATTACCCTGAGTGGAAATTGAACCTACAACCGTCACGGCTATAAGAAAAGAAACAAAACCAATCCAATCAATAATGACAGATTTTTGGAACTTTATGTAAGAAAATAAAAAAAAAACGCAATGATAATATTCGTAAATGATATTTGTTTCTTTTTAATTTCTATATAAGCGTACCAAAATTCTAACATTCGTAAACCACAAATGATTATTGTGAATATAATCAAATCAGTACATCATTTAGTTTGGAATGCATTAAATTATCGAATAATAAATTGAAATTACATTTAGTACTACGAAATAAATATGAATTCTCGTAGACCATTCATATGAATAGCCCACTTCGTTCCAGTGGCTAGAAAATATGGAAAGGACTTATTTTATTAGATATCGATAACGCTTTATATTGTTATTGCTAAAGAAATTTATAGGTTTTTGGACTATAATTGTAAGAAATGTCTGTGTACATACGATACATTCTAATTTCTTAAGTCAAAGTCAAATAAGTATATTCAAAATAGGAAATGAGATTTTTGAACGTCAAATAATTTACCACCAGTTCACTAAAGTTAATGCCTCAGACCTGAGAAGAACCGGCGCAAGAAACTCAAGAAGAACAAGAAGAAGATTTTTTTTTTAAACCAATTATATACAAATACATATTTAATTATTTTTCTAACTGTCTAAAGCAGCTCCCACAATTACAGTAGTTTACATTAAAACGAATGGAGTGATGTGATATAGTCTTCCTTGATAAATGCAGTACAAATTTTTTGTATTCAATTGGAGCCAGTTGTTCCTGAAATTAGGGATTACAACTGAAAAAAGTGTATTATTACTAGTAAAGATAATAGTTGGTCTGACTTCGAATTATACCAGATTATTTATGTCTAAAAATATTATCGTTCGTTTTTTTTAATACAAAGTGCGGTGTTAGGATCCGCACATAAAGGCTCAATGTGTTTAAATATTTCACAAGTGAGAAACTTGTAAACGTAGTGACTTGTCACCAAGTATTCTCCGCTTCCCTGAAGATTATGGAATACTAAGATTCTTGCACGTACGTGAAATATTAATTTGAACCTAGGACTTTTCGATTAACAACACGATACGTCAGCCACGAAAGTAATGTGGCATGATATACTTTACTAATTGTTATAATAATACATTTTTCTATGAAAGAGATTTCCATTTTACTAAAATGAAAAAAGCCAACACATTAAAAATTACTAAATAATAAATGGTATTACTTTAATTAAACATTCATTTTATAGCTCTTCATTTTATAATAATTATTTTGAATATAAATTCGGAGTAGCATTTAGCGTGCTTAGGACGTTAATGTTATAAATATTTATTCTCTCGTTAGCATTTCAATTTAATTGTGAAATGTTTTCCGCAGGATATACTAATATTTTAACGTAAGAACATAATATATATATTTTATCTGCTCGCTATATTCCGCATAGCCTAGGAACTTAGTGTTAAGACACTCCGCTCCCAATTTTTGTTCAATTTTGGAGACATTGTGTGTTGATTGGCGAAGCTCAATGCCACACTCGATTGGGAATCGAACCTACAACCAACAGATGTTCTTCCATTGCGCTACGACGGCGATATCTTTGTTTAATAATCTTTGGTCTCATAACAATAAATATTAATTCATTTGGCTACCCCTACATTACTGCTGCGAACATCAAAAGTGATCCTTCACTTTTGATGTTCGCCCACTTAAATATTTATGTCTCTTCTGCTTATATTAAAGTCTCGGGAAATTAGACGAAGTGTCTTATTATGCTGTAACTTTGACATTGTTAAGCTTGATGGAGATGAATTAAAATATTACTTATTTATAATTGAATTCAATTTACGTGTAATCTGTATTAAAATCATCCAAATCTATATTATGAATGATAATTTAAAAAATACTAGACGTGTTGTGTCTAAACTACTTATTTTTGTTGCAGGAACAATCTGACGCTATTATTATGGTTGATTCTTGGTCTGATGACGAGCAATGGCGCGGAGATCACTTGCCCAAGCGAGTGTACCTGTCGCCATATCTTCAGCCAGGAGGCGGAGAGCTCCCTGCGAGTGGAGTGCACGCGGGGTGATATGCGCTCCATACCAGTGGATTTCCTCGACCATAAGGCTGATGTCATGATCATCGCTGCACCACCGGATCGTCCTAATTACTTGACGATTGGGCCTATTTTTACTCAGCCTGTACCATTCGTCAATCTAAAAGAACTGCATATAGTGCGGTCAAACGTTCCATCTATCGGTCAATATTCATTTTGGGGCTTACAAAACTTAAGAGTCGTCAACCTAACGCATAACAACCTCACTAGCATTGGCGCAGACAATTTTCGTGGCCTAATTAATTTAACTGAGTTGCATCTCGGGTTCAACAACATTGAACAGATGCCAAGTGAGACATTCCGCCATTTGACCGCATTGAGAACTTTAAGCCTGGCTCACAATCAAATTTCCGTCTTAGTACCCCGGCTCTTCCGGATGCTGGCGAAACTATCGTACTTGGACTTGAGCTACAATCCGCTAGCTGATTTAAATCCCGAAGTGTTTAAGGACATTCAACATCTACGTATATTTAAATGCAGGCGTTGCTTATTAAGGAGAGTGAATACACAAATTTATCACTTGGTACCACATTTGGATGAATTAGATTTGGGTGAGAATCAATTTAAATATTTGACATCCGATGAGTTCATTAGTTTGAAAAAATTGAAAAAGTTGAAATTGGATGGTAATCAGCTGTCAGTAATTGTGGATAACATGTTCGGTAGGAACAGGGAATTACGAGTGCTGTCGTTGGCACGCAACCGTCTCGCCCTCCTGGCGCCCGCGGCCCTCACTAATTTGACGACGCTTATGCATTTAGACATCAGCCACAATAAAATGGACAGATTTCACTTACAGACATTCGCCCCGGTCGTCGACTCCCTGAAGACTATCAATTTTAGCGGCAACAACTTGCCACTAAATGAAATTGCAATTGTTTTGCAGATTTTACCAGAAGTGCACGGCGTAGGGCTAGCCAACTTGTCTATACACGAATTACCACCAAATTTTTTCATATATAACGAACATCTTGTGGCTTTGGACATATCATGGAATAAGATGACAGTGTTCCCGTACAAGCTGCTTACGAAGACGAAGTTTTTACAACGACTCGACATATCCAAGAACAAACTGCACACCCTCAACGAAGAAGATCTTCAAAGACTGGAAGCGATCGCACACGTTGATATGTCAAAAAATCATTGGCGATGCGATCAATGCTCTGCAGGTACGATGCTAGTTTTCATGACGACTACAGTATTAAATGCAACGATTCGTAGCTTAAAGTGTCATTCGCCTTTGAGACTGCACGGTGTCACTTTTGGAGAGATAATTTATGACAACTTGGATGCCTGTTCTACCACACACGAGGCTCAAATGAGTGTGATCGCTGGACTAATGTTACTATGTGTTGCGATATTAGCTGTAGTGACAACTGTCTTATGTTGTTCGAGACGTCGTGCCGCTCACTATTATACAAACGAGGAGAAACGAAGAGAGCACGAGCATGATCATCCTGAAGAATTACTTGGTAGAACCGAGTTAGGGAGTGTGGCTACGATCCATGCACCCTACTTGGTAAAGGGCAGCTAACATCGCGCCCCGACACCCCCGGTGTCGAGGCGGTCACGCTTCACGCTCTCTACCGACCCAGCCGCGACCACAAATCACGATTCAACCTCGCTACGGTATCTGTCAACGAATTTGCTTCACGTGTCCAAAGAAATTATATGATACGAAGATGATTTGGTTTAAGACCAATGAACATTTCTATATTAATATCTAATATATAATATATACCTACTTATGTTATCTTACCTTAGAAGTATTAAATTATCTGGCATAGGTTAAAAATAAGGGAAAAATATTTTTCTATGAATAGTTTTTTCTAGGATAGTGTTTTGTCACCTGAAACAAGAGTACAGGACGTATAGTGTGTAAATTTAGATAGATAGTCTTGAACAATTACGAATTTCCGTAGATTGATTTAATGTATGTACCATATTATATAGATAATGATATATAATATATTGCTTATCTTATAAGATAAGAACATTTTATTACGTAACAATACATATTATATCGAAACTGTCCGGCAAATTTATTTTGAGGAAATATTCAATGATAAATAAATATTTTCTGATGGCAAAATTATGTAAGACAAGACCAGTAGCTGTTAAAATATAAAATTGAAATTACAATTCATATTAGAATTTAAACAAAATCAAATTTCTGGAAGAAATATATGCTCACTACATTAGTTATCAATAGTTTCAAATAGTGTTGTAAAATTTAACAAATAATATAAAAATATTTTGTATGTATTTGCGTATAACTTATATGTTTGAAATACAGTCAGATGCTATATGGATCCTTGTATTTTTAAGAATTTGTAAATAAAAATGGATATCAAATGTAAAATTATATTTAAAATTATAAGGTAATAAGTAATATAAAAGGCAAAAATATACTTAAAAATATATTAAACATAAAATTTTCTTAAGAATTAGAATCGCTATAATGTATTCTCATAATATACATATATGTATATGTATGCAAATAAACAGTATATTTATATCAATATAAAATAAATATGAAATACTCTAGGAGTCGGTTGTACTAATAGGCCGTTTAATTAATTTATAAATTTTTTATTTTCCAGTTCGCACGAGATCTCTTTATATTTCATATTATTATAAAATTTTGAGTTGTATCATCATAGTAATAGTAGCGGCTTTTTCTTACTATTTCTCTGAATGATTATGGGACTCATTCCTGGATTAAAACTATTGAAGCTCCTGGTTTATAAGGTAAGTAAACATAGTAAACATTAAAAAAACTTCTGCTATCACTTATCTTATCATTATCATGCATGTTATTTATAAGTTATATTATAAAGCGACGTGCCAAAGTGTGCATGAGATTATATTCTCAATATTAAATACATATATGTACTTCGAGATATTGGATGATATTTTTGTTTAAAAAAGATCTTATTGGTCTAGACTGGGAATATGACTCTGACTCAGAAATTGGTAGTCAAGAATTCAAATATCACATTTTCAATAGTTTAGAACAGACAGATATCTACAGTAAACTATTTCTACTGAATGCTATTTTATGTCTGTATCTATAATAGGCTGTCTTATTTGGAATTTATCTGTGATTTTTGATAAAACAAAATTATTAACACAATATTTTTGTTGAACTTATAATTAATCATATACTTTTTTAGTTTTAGCTTTTAAACGTATTAACAATTTCTAACAAAACTAAGCAATTCATTCACTATTTTATTTATCTTTATTTTAAGTATTTTTATCTATTCTAAATATATATTTTTAAAAAGAACTTCGTGGTTTGTGGTATATTAAAATATTTCTATACGCAGTATCGGCAATGAACATGCATGTTTTCTTTGTAGAATAGTTGATATATTAAAAGGAAGATACACAAAGTCTGATTATAGTACCAGATTGTTGAGGAACGACGTAGTAATGGTCTAAAACGTGGAACGATATAATTATAGAGCTGGAATATTGTTATAATTATATAATTATATTGTTTAGATATATATTCTATTGTAGATATTTATTGGCCTTATTGTTATCGTAGGGAAATTATAAATACCGCTCGTGCTTTTCATTCTGTGCTATTCGTTTTCAAAGAACTTAAATTTGAAAATTAGGCTCTTTCGCTTTTTATTGACGAATTAAGTAATTAAATTAAAAATCGACATTACTTTTTTTCCTTGCCAATTTTAAATGCTGCTGGTCTCAAGTTACGACATTCCAAGTATCGAAGGTTACTTTGACTATAGATACAGTGGGGGGTTACATCGATACAATTAGCTTGATATAATATACAGAAATAGTTTTAAAATTTGAACATCGTTTTATCTCGTTTTAAAATGATTTTAAGCATAGAAATGTATTATAATGCTGTCATGCTTGAAAATTGACTTTCGATTCCGATTCACCGACCACCTTTTTTATTTTTTTTTCATATCTCTAGTCGAATTTAGTCATCTGTCATTATATCTAAATGGACTGATTAGAGGGACTATTTGTTTTTATCTTTCGTATCTCACTGAAGTTTTACACATTATTTTTTATGGCAAAACGAAAACATAAAATCCGGTTATTTTTGTTTCCATTGTAATGTCGGAACATTCATTCATAGTTTTCTCCCTTACACTTCCCAACGAACCTTAGGTAGGTTCCTTGGGAAGTGTAATGTTTCGTCTCCGTGTTGTCTGTCAGTCATTCTGTAACTGTATTAGTTCACGATCCGAATTTAAATTTTTAATTGCTACGCTTATGTGATGTTTTTTTTTTTAAATCTATGATTTTGCAGTAGAAGTAGTGAACATACACCGCGTGCCTTTTCGTGATTTATTGCGGACACTGCGTAAAGTACATTATTGTGATATACCAAAAAAATACACACACTCAAAATATATACACAATATTTTATTTATTTTTTCTTTGACTCACCAGAATCAGAAGAAAAACCTTCTTTAAATTATTATAATAAAACTTGTTACCTTAGAAATAAGGTGAATACATTCAGTATATTTTATATGTATATATTTTTTAATTGATTTAATACATATTTTTTTTAAGAGATAGAGATATTTTAAGGTATTCAGTAAACATAAAGAATTCAGTTATATTCAATCAATCGATATCAAATCATTTTTTTAAGTGAACTACATACTATCTTAACTACTAAAAAATTTGAAGATTAAACTTAAAATAATTTACAGCAAGAATAAATGAAGTTACTATAGTGGTGACCTGTCACGACAATATATGGCTCATAAACTGTACATTCCATCAGTCAGACTGAAATGGCGGTGAAAATTATGATGCAAAATGAATAAAAATAGTGTTAAAAAAGAAAATTCAATATCTCGAAGTAAAACTAGTAATATAATAAGTTTTTCCCTTAATTAAATAATTTCATATATTAGTAATAGGCTAATGAGAGCCTACCGCATAGATTACATTATTTTAAAGGGTTAAAACATATGTAAAGTTTTAACTTAATTGTTTATGGGTAAGGTCATAATCATATTAATATACGGCATATTTCATAATCATAATCATTCATAATAAATTTTATTTATTCGTATAATTAAGACTACTACTACTTTCTATACTTTTTTCTTTCTTTTTACAATTTTATATACTTTAAAGAGTTATTATATTAGTTAAATTTCATAAAAAATTTGAACTAACAGGATTTGTAAGGATTTAACGACTTTAAAACCTGGTTTCAAATTTTAATATGGACGCCAATATAATTGAACACACCCAAACAGAAGTGAGAAAATAATAAAAATTTATCGTTACTTTGCAATTTATTTTTGTTAGATTAGTTCTTTTATTATTAAAGATTACTTAAAAAAATATTTCATATAAAAATCTCGCAGTAGCTGTAGTCGATAATAAATTAATAATTTACTTATGACAATTTTCTTTATAAGTATAAAAATATATCTTTAGATATTGTATTCTTTACTTCTATACGAGCAATAAGTTAAGTTATCACAAGTAGATTTTATGTAATTTAAGTACCATATAAAATATCAAAATTGTTTTTTAAATTATTAACGGGACATTTGCAAGGCTAACATAGTATAAATATTATAATTATAATAATTTATTATAATTATATTATTTAATACAGTTTTATTTAAATTTGAACAGTTTTTGATATCCTAATTAAAATTATATCTATAATATTTTTTTAAATTATTTTCTTTAATTTTGTTTGATTTATAATTTATTATATTATCATCTTATATAATATTATTGAATACGAGCGAACTACGGTACTGGTGCTGTATAACTATGTATGTTTATAATTTTATCATTTAACTTAAATCATTGTTGCATTTAGCTTTAGTTCTATATTATCGTGTCCATATCATTTTTATATAAGTTTATACTTAATATATTTAAGTCCTTATAAAATACCATTTCAATACAAATGTAGGTTTCCCCAACGAATAAATTTAATTTATCATATATTATTAATAGGTTCAACGATTTTTTATGCTTTCTCTTAAGTGATTTCTCCCCGCGTGGTGTCCGGGAGCAGAATAGCACCAACGCAGTCGTCTAGCGTGTCGTAAGAGGCGACTAAAGATGAATAAAGTCCGGTAATATTTTAATATTGATATTTTTAAACAAATCCGAACCTGACTACCCAAAATAATTGCAAAAATCTACATAAAATCATCATGTTTGTGCTAAAAGTATATACCTATATTATTCCACAAAGGGTCAACGTTTTATATTAATATTTAATTTACATTTCTTTTTTCATTTATTAAATTCATATAATTGAATAATTTCATGACAATTTTTTTTGTGGCGATATATATTTTGAAACATTCAGTTCATTTATCCATTTTAAAACAATCATAATACTTCAGATAGAGGTCAGTAGTGGCGCAGGGGCGCAAAGTGATGACTGTTAAACCGACTGGTTGTGGGTTCGATCCCCACTCGAGTAGATGAAATATTTACTTACATTTATATTTCCATTTCTTCGCTCTGGTGTCGAGGCAAAGCGCGGCGTTGAGTTCTGCCACTTAACACGCAACGCTACGCAACGCACTTGGTTCCCTCTGCCTAACCTGCTGTGTGCGGGATACAGCGTGATGCTAATTTATAAAATAATTCAATTTTTCATATTATAGTTGATATCACTAATATTACCAATGATTATCGTAACATTTACCTTATTTACATAAATTAATGATGTTTTTTCAAGCAGTATTTATTTAATTCTGTATAAATTGTAACCTTGTCATTTTCTTTTAATATTTTGTAAGAGAAAATATATAGTTTTTTTTATCTTCGCACCTTTTTAACTAAGCAATAATTTGATAAAAAATATTTTTTCATCTTCGGGTATCATTTTCATTGTTAAGTCTTTTTCTTACAAACATCAAACACTTTTTTTTATTAACTTAAATTTATTTCTGGTCTAAATTTATTTGATCATTTTCTATAGCATTCTTAATTTCCCAAATTTAGCATATTACTGGACTTTATAATATCGTATTATTATTGATATTATTTGTAAGTTTAACGTTACATATATAAAAGTGAGCCACAAGGGATACAGTAGTTTATATATAAGTTTTTAAATACCTTATAGATTTTTCCACTTCAAGTAAAATAGAAATAAGATTAAGTTTTTCAACATTTTATATTATTTGAAAATGTTCAATTCATTCAATTTAATCAGCAAAAGTGCATTAGAAATGAAGTTATTATGATGCGGCAAAATTAATATTTCTTTTTCGAATAGCGTTTTGGTGAACATGCGATAGAGTGATTAATTTCTTTACTTATTGTTTCCTTGTGAGTCTTAATTTAGGTTAATAATTATATGAAATATATTAAATTTTGATTCTTTTGTACTTATGATAAGCTTATTTTTTGTTTTTCGTATTTTTTTGAATTTTTGGTTTGAATTTTGTGTGATATTTTTCAATTTCAATTTCGCTTGGTTTTAATAAAAACAATATATATTTATATTTCGGCTACAAGATGTTCTATATTACATATACATAACAATTATCAATAATTAAATAAAGATACTATAAAAAATAAGTCTAAAATAACAAAAAGAATATAACCATAGTTTAAGACATAAATAATAAATTACAAAAACAATATATAACTAGTTATAATCATTACCAAAAGCGTATTGAAACGCTTTGGTTTCACTGTAAGGACAACACCAATTGAGTAGCTGTAAATAGACCATATTATAACCATAATAATAACTAAAATAATAATAATAATAATATAACAATAGATAAATAGCAATAGGAAAAGATACGAAATTTTGACTGGAAACCTACAAAGTCAATGTACTATATAAAAGGTTTTAGACAAAATATCGATCATCATATAGTAATATCTCTTCAATGTCCGTAACATTTTGAGAAAAAACGATGCAATAAAATGGATTTTTTTCAAAACATGATTGGCAAGAAATATTTTTGTAATTTTTTTTGATTAACTAAAAACATATATTTTTTTAACTCTATTTCGATTTTCACCTCATATCAAATGAATCCCTATCACTACAAAAAAAAACCCAACCAAACACCTGTCACTACTCAAAAATGAAATGACCCTTCATTTAAAAGAAATTCCAACTTTACTTTAATTTATTATTCATTTCATTTAAAATAAATGAAAATTTTTTCTCAATTTGGGTGATATAATTAGCTATAATCCTTTTGTATAATAACTTTTCATATAGATATTAAGTGGAATCATGGCATACAACGTGTCTTAAACAAAACCAGGAGATTTATTTACTAATGGTGAAGCGATTCACACAAGATTATGTAATCTATTGCAATTGCTTTTGTATATATATAAATGCAGAAATCAATAATGTATTCTGTGTCTAAATGATATTAATGTTGTTTATTATTTATCAAAATTTTATTATATATATAATTTGCTTATGATTCTGATAGTAGCTTTAAGTCGCTTTTTATGAAATATTTGGTCTTTTTTTTGTTTATTATGATTATTATAGTAGGTTATTGATAATATAATAATATATTACAGAGTTTGTGTCTTTATAGATACAAATACACATAAATTTAATATATTTCCTGTTACTCTTCTATTCGTCCTCTCTTTCCTACTTTTATATATTTTTTTATAATAATAAAAGAATATATTGATAAATGTTCTTAACATTTAATTTGTTTAGACATTATTTATTTTATTACTTCTGCCGTATATAACCATTCCAAAAAATATTATTATGACGATTCCATTAAGTTAAATGCTATATTTTTATGTTTCATATTAAATTTCAATTGATTGCTAACGCTATGATACCACATTACCTTCCACTATCATATTTTAATTTAATCGTGATAGTCGCTATCCATCATTATTAGACTAATTGTGTGATAGTCTTACATATCTTATCCTTTAAATTATATGAACATAATATTAATAAATTCACAGCGAATAAAGCTGTGGAATTATCATTAAAGTTCAATAATAGTTAAGGAAAATGCGCATAAGCGCTTTTGTAGGTTAGTAATACCTATATTACAAGTTCTCTTCGAAATTTCTGAAAAGGATCAATTTTGATTACCAATATTACTCTTATTACCAATGATTACTATATAATTACCAAAAACGGTGATCTAGATATCGTCGAAACCAGAACTAAGAATGTAAAAAATCTGTCTTTAATCTAAGCATGTAATCTTAGGATAATAAAATTATCATTTCTCATTATAAATGGGTGAATATAAATTCACGACGTTTCATTTTTGATTCAGGTGCACCTATATGAGTACACGGTTGTAAAAAAATAAATAAATAGACGTTTAAAAATTTAAATTAAGAATTAATATATACGTCCGTTGTATTATCGATGTACTGATTTACTATTTATTTGGATTTTTATTGAAATAAAGTTCTGAAACAGTTTGGATATTTAATATTTTATTGCGTATAAAACAAAGCTTTGTAAGTGTATTCAAATTTCTTCCTGAAATGTCTTTGTAAACACTTAACTTTAGTATTAAGGTCACATACATGTGTTAAATAAGTGGTATTGATGTAATCGTATTATATATAAATACGTATATTATATATGTATTGGTGGCGTAACGATTTGACTGCAATTTTTAAAGGTATGATGGCAAAGTACTATAAGGTTCGACTGATATGAAAATTTAATATATAATATTTAGTGGATATATAAAATCGGTGTTTGTAGTTAGTGTATTGTAGTTAGTGCGATGGTTGCGTGATTTGTGGTTATAATACAATAATATTCAATACAATTAATTACAATACTTTACAAAACATTGTTATTATATATGATTTTCACATAATATTAAGTTGTGTTTTTGTGCTTCTAATGCGGTAAAGTAATTTTTTAATTGTACTAAGTTTTCCATAATTATTATTCTAAAAAAAAACACTAAAAAAATTATTGTATTTTTTAATTTTGGTTATTAGCTTATGTTACCGGCGTGAAGTAGTGGCTTTATGCCACTGCGTTTCGCATCAGGTAATGCGGGG
>DWAL01000235.1:0-12838 GCA_018230405.1 Heliconius hortense
CTTCTGTAAGAAAAGGAGGTTATCAATTCGACTGTATTTTTTTTAATGTTTGTTATCTCAGAACTTTTGACTGGGTAAAACGGTTTTGATATTTTTTTTTATTTGAAAGTGCTTCCCGTGTGGTCCCATTTTATTTTGGTCCATTTCTGACAATGGTATTCATGAGAAAATCACACAAGCCTTAAATTTGCACTAAGTATGTGCGCGACAAATGGACTAATGACGCAATATCACGCCAACCAATTCCGATGATTCTTTTTTATTTGAAAGTATACACTTCAAGGACAGTTTCGTGAAAGTTTTGTTAGGTTATGATTACAGGATTCGGTTGACAATGGTACCTGTGAGAAAATCACATAAGTGTTAAATTTGCATTAGATATGTGCGTGACAAATGGACAAATAACTCAATATCGCGCTAACCGATTCCGATGATTTTTTATTTTTTATTTGAAAGGATACACTTCAAGGATAGATTGGTAAAAGTTTGGTTAGGTTTTGATGATGGGATCCGGTTGAAATTGAATAAGTTTTTTTTTGGTAAATAATGTAATTATACTGTAATAGTTACAAGGAAAAACATTGTTAAAATAGGTGCCAGAAGTGAGATCATCGTTGCATTTCTTTTCAACCAACTTCAAAAAAGAGGATTTTCTCATTTCCAACTGACTTCAAAAAAGGGAAAGGTTCCCAATACACCCGAATATATTTTATGTATGTCAATATGCTAAAATGTTAGTATGCACAATAATACCTAATTAAGTTTAAAGTTTTACATAGTACAACCACTAACTTGAGAAGTATCCTTTTAACTACCCGTCACTTAAAATCGTAAAATAATTTATTTTTTTAAAAAAAAACGACTTCAAACAACGAACTAAAAAGTAAAAAAAAAATTAACATACTCGCATGTACGTTTTACTGTACTTTGATTTTGTTAAACATAATAATTAAAAAAAGATTTTATAATTTTGAAGTCGGTGTCAAGCTAATGCTACAACAACCTTACTAAAATATCGAATTACTAAGCCTGTTTGTTTAAAGTAAAACACTTTGCACTGACTTCAAACTTATAAAATCTTTTTTAATAATTTTAGTTTAACAAAATCAAAGTACAGTAAAACGTATTTTTTTTTAACTTTCTAGTTCGTTGTTTGAAGTCGGTATTTTTGTTAAGAAATAATTTATTAAAAAATGATGAGCACTATCATCATCATTTTATTGTTATATAAATAGAAGTAACATTTTGGAGAAGTGGTACTTTTTTTTAAATTAGACAATTAAAAACCTGTGTAAATATAAAACTTACCTTTAAGAATAGGTGTATCTCCAATATAGAATGTAGGCGCGGGTACTTCAACAGTAGCTTCTTTCACGGAGCCGTCTTCACTGACAGCGCTAAGTGTGTCCGTACTATCAAACATTATTGTACGTTCCTTAGCTCGTGGAACGCGACTGTCTAGCTCCTAGAATTTGTAGAAAACCCAATTTTTGTTATTATTTCCTAATGATTTTGTACATTAATAAAAATATATAATATTTCGATAAATTTTGAAAAAATCAAATTATTGCTTAAAGAAACTGTTTAAATCATAACTTTTTGGAAAATATATAAAACTAACTTTTTAGCGGTTCTTATTACCAGAAATGCATTCCGCAGTATTAGTTTTACATGTTCAATAGCGTTTCTAAGTGCTTAAAAAAGTCCAATTGAATAAAAATAATATTTCAAGTTTAAATAAATAACATTTCATATTGACTTACTCATTACTGCCAATTTTGTTGTGGTAAAAGCTAAAAGTAATTTACTTACCAATCTTTCAGGGTCAGAATCAGGTTCCTGTACACCATAATCTTGGGAATAATGCTCGCTAGTAGACTGATGTTCCAGACTTTCCATTTGTACTGCCGTCACCGGGTCTAAGGTGTCCAATGAGGATACCATGGTGTTCGACCCTGGAGGGCGCGCTATGTTATCTTTCTGATTAGTATCAAGCTTGGCAAAAAGCATTAAAGCTAATGGAATAATATGTTAGTTATACGTTTATTTTATACTGTTATTTTTTATAGAGGAATGAGAGTAATGCGTTACTTTATTTTAGTTACATAAGTTATTCAATATTTCATGATGTTATGAGCATAAATTATAAAGTATTAACTGTTCTGTTATATCTAAAATTCTAATAAAAATACAAAAGTAAAAGAAAATAAAAAAATTAACAAATAATATAAAAATTTCGTCAGTTTTTTTAATTTATTTAGTCTTTAACTTAACACATTATTCCATTTATTAGTTATATATTATGGTATTATACTAGAAGCGGGGATGGATACATCTGCAACGTTAAATGGGTTCATTAATGAATATATATTACATATACATCGCATGCTAAATAAATAATACTTTTTAATATAATAGCAGTTTAGTGAGGATTTTGTAATAATTTATAATAATATGCAGTCAAGACATTTTCTTACATTATTATTGACCTTTGATTACCAACATGTCATATTTGTAACAGACATTAAAAATTCAAATAAAAACTACATCCAGCATTTCATTACAAATTAAATTACACTTTATACAATTAATAAGAATTTAGAAAATAATTTTGTGACCCATGCGGTGATACTATTGCCAATTTAGGAGGTACTTACAATAATTTAGAAATGCTTACATCTTTACCAGATTTGAGGTCATCATTTACTATTATAATTACAGATTTTTGAAGAAAATTTAAAATCTGTAAATTTATTAAATACTGCCTAGCTAACAAGCTTTATCATTATATATTTTTTACAGTACACTATAATATATGTATATAGTAGAGATATTTTAAAGAAAAAATTGAGGCTTACCTCCTGAAGTCAAACTACCCGTCATAGGCGTGTCGATTTCATAATTGTACGTTGCTCTAGTCGCATTGGAACTTGTGGCTTCTAAGCTGTCAGTGCTGCCCAGCATCATATCTGCTCGTGCTCTGTAGAATATTAACTAGTATAAACTATCTAAAATATGCTAAAATTATCACAACTCACAATTTTAATTTTTATTTACAAGCAGCTTTGATAAAGAAAGATTTATTATTAGCGGATTTTTAATGTTCTATTTTTTAATTCTGATGAAAATAACTAATATTTTTAATATTTATGAATATTTAAAAAAAAACACCTTCACGCTGTATCCCGCACACAGCAGGAGAACCTACTGTTAGTGTGACACTCCGTTCCCCACTGCCGAATTCTCAACGCCGCACTTTGCCTCGATACCAGAGAATATAACTTTAAATAAATACTTCATCTCCTCGAGTTGAGATCGAACCCACAACCAGTCGGTTTTACAGTCACAGTTTGTGCCTCTTTAAATGTTAAAAAATGAATTTGCACTGACTATTTGTCTATCTATACACAGATTAAACTTACTTAACAAAAATCTTTTAGTTAACAAATAATTCTTTTGAAATCTCAATATAGAATTGTAGAACTGTAAATAATTATAGAACTACTCTTATAATAAAACAGAATCGATTCGAATCGATTGATATTTGCGTATAGAATGCCACTATTAATAGTAAGATAATATTTTTCAAAATATACCGGCTAAAACTTCCCGAAGAACTCAGTTCCTCATCTTGACCACTCCAGGAACCACTGGCTGGATCTGTGAAATGTTTTCCGGAGACAATACTGTGAGCCACCGATCTCCCTGAGGAGGGCGATAGTTCACGGATCGCGCTTCCCTCACGTGAAAATTCTAAGTCATCAGGTTTCTCTTCGTAACGTTCTGAAGATGTTATTATTGTTTGCTTAGACAACATCGCTACTTCACTATCGGATGGATATCTTTCTATAATTGTCATTAAGCTATCCATTTCGGATGGTTGGGATGCTAAAGAAGAAGACATTTCAGAACCCATTGACATACTGCTTTCATCATAAATATTAGATCTTATTGGTATATCTACACCTTGTTCAGAATCGGTATATGAAATAGTTTCCGATACTTTTTTCCCATCTACAATTTTTTCTTCTGTAATAGTAGTAGACGTAGTAGCTTGAACTATTGCAGCAGTGTGACTCTGACTCTCAGTTGGTATATTCTGTTCTTCTAGTTTTTTATACTTTTCTTCTTGATCTAAAATTTTCATCATTTCTTCACAATCTCCTGGTATGGATTCAGCAGAGCCATCACTCGGAGCTGCAGCACAAACAAAAGAGGAAGTCTTTTGACAATCTTCTATAACTTCACAAGTTTTAGGTTCTGATGTACCTGCTTCAGGTTCTGGTACAAAAAAGGCACCTCTATCGTCAAATTTCTTGACAGTTATTATTTTCGGTCGATATTCTTGTATTTTTTGCTCTAAGGCTAATTGTTGATCAATAATTTTTCTAATTGCTACTGAATCAGATAAAAATTTTTGTGATGGACTACCATAGCTTCCAACTTTTTGAGATGGACTTCCACCTTTTTGAGAAGGACTTCCACCTTTCTGTCCTGGACTACCACTCTTAAATGGTGGACTACTATCACTGCTACTATCGTACGAACGTTTTTCCTGTTCCAGAAAACTTCCACTGACTACTTTGGGATCAGCAAGCAATAAAGCTTCTTTTTGTTTTGCTAGTAATTCAGCCTTTAAAGCTTCTAGGCAAGCTGTTTCAAGTCCTTCAAATTCTTTTAAACTTGATATTGATATATCGTCACCTTGACTTTTACTTAAAATATATCGACGAGGTAAAGATCCATTTAGAGAATCTTGAGACGAAGAAGAATGTTGTTGATATTGTTCCATTAACGCCCTTTCAAGATTTTCAAATTCTTGTAATGAGCTTATAGAAATATCATCATTCTCTCCTTTTATTCTGAATCTCATACGAGAGGCCATTTCAGATTCCGACATACTTCCATATGAATTTCTAAAGCTACCGTAACTACCTATAGATTCTTTCTGAGAACTTAGACTTCCAATACGGCTAGCATCAAAATCAGTCATTTCCTCTTCCTTGATATCCTCCAAAGGAATCCTTTCATAGTCGTATCGAGGATCTCCTTCGAATTGCATTTGTATCCAACGTTTACCAGCCTCGATTTCAGCTAATTCTTGAGCTTGTAGCCTCTTTTGGTCTAATTCAAATTGTTCTTCGTCAGATAGTGATGATCCAGAAGCGCTGCTTGTACTTTCTTGTTTTCTAGATGTCTTTGATAAGTATTCTTCTACTTCAGTATCGTGACGTCTTACATACTTCTGTGTCTTTATTTGTAAACTTTTGCCTTCTGGGTCAGTTTCTTGAGCTTCCTTTGCAACTTCCTCAATGACAACAAAATCATCCATTTCACTTGGCTTGTCAACCATTTCAAATTCGTCACTGGTTGGTGATTCTTGTTCTTTTTCATAGGTATGTAAAGTTTTTTCATCTGTCGTAATAATAAGTTCAGATTTACTAGTTTCTGTCATTAATTCAGATTTCAATTCTGGGGTTTCTGATATGTCATACATATCATCAAGAACATACTCTCGTCCATTATCGGTAGATAATGAACTTTGACTTGGCGCTGAAAGAGGTGTATGAGGAGTTGAAAGATGTTCATGAGTTCTTAAACTAGATGTTGAACTTTGTTTACTCTCAAAATGATCATCAGTTGTTTTCAAGCCAGATATTTCAGCTTTTGTTTTAGGGACAGAAGAATCACTTTTTGATTTTAATATTTCTTCATACTGTTTTGTTCCTATTGGAATAATATCATCTTCAATGTCAACAAACTCCCTTTGGCTAGGGGGCCTTTCAGTAACAGGGAAAGGAATAGCACTTATGTCCTTGATAATCTTCTGTACACATTCTTCTTCAACTTCTTGTTGTGTTCTACTAATATAAGAAGTTGGGATGTTTTCTTCTTTTTTCACCGTATCTTTGATTATAATAGTATCATCATGCGGTAATTTTGTTTGTGTAGTACTTACACTACCATATTTTTCTATTTCTGCATACTCTGCTGAGCCTACTAAAATAATTTCACTTTCTATATCAACAAATTCTCTTTGAGACGTACTTAATTTCGTTACAGAAAATGGTACAGCGTGATCGCTATGAGTAGATACTTTAGAAACTGTTTCTTGAATTTCCTCTTTGTCTAAGTCCAATTGTGATTGAGATGAAGATATATCAAGTTTTGAAATTGAAGAAGATAATATCTCATCGGTCTTAAATTGACTTGATATTGTTGTGTCTGATCCTTCTTTATCTTTTAAGGAATCATCATCAACATCAATACTCTCTGACGCTCCCACAACTGAGAAATGTTCAGGGATCATATCTTTAGGCTGAAATCGCATTTCATGAGATCTTTTCATTTTACCAACGGGTTCTATACTATCTACTTTATATTCATCGTCTTCACCTGAAATTTCCTCGTCACTTATTTCTTTTCCCTTTAATGCATGTTCCTTCTCAGGTTCATGCAAAAATTGTTCTACATAAGTGCTACTTTCCATTAATTCCTCTTTTAACTCATTAGCAGAAGGTACAAGAGTTTCAGATGCATCTGATATATCTATACTAGCTAGATGACTAGAACCCTCTGAATCGAGGCTCTTCATGCTGTCTCTTGATGCAAGAGAACTTCCAGCAGTGTAGTAATCTTTGGATGTTCTTAAAGATTGAGAAGAAATATCATGACTAGTAAGTGCTGTTTCATATTCGGTGCCACTTTGAGCCGTCATCATGACTTCAACATCTGAAGATAACGGCCTACTTTCCGAGTGTTCAAAACTGTGGTAATGACTTTCGCCAGAGCTAGACCAGCCTTCAATATCTGATGCCGATCTTCTATCTACGACGCCTAACTGTGATTTTATATGCTTATGTGCTCTACGTTTAACTTCAGGGCTACCTTTAGAAGAATCTTTCCCATCGAATGTAATATCGCTTTCTGTTTCTAAAATAGAATGAGGACCACTATCAGATCTTATTGATATGTCTGCTTCTAAAGGTGGACTAGATTCTTTATGATGGATAGTTTCTTTATCATCATTAGAAAAAGTGATTTCATCATGTGAACTTACTTTTTTAGAAATTTCATCTGATTTACTATCCATTTCCTTATCATCTTTATCATGAATTGTAATCTTATCACTATGATCATCATTAACGTGAGGTTCTTCTTTTATTACTTCAGGTCTATCTGGACTTATTAACATTTTAAATTGAAATTCTGATGGAGACTGTTTATATTTTATACTGCCATCACTTTTCTCACTAATAATTTCAACTTGTGCTGCTTCTAAGGACTGCTTAACTTCATCTATAGTTTTCTCTAAAACTGATAAGTCAGCAAGAGGCTGAGCAGATATTAATGAATCTAATGCCACCCTTTCAGTCTCAAGTTTCATACCATGAAACTCGGCAGAGGAAAAATCTGTATCGTAACCGCTACTACATATATCTTCTGTGCTTTTTTCTTTTACTAATTTCATTTCGCTTTTTCTGTGATCTGTCCCAGTAAGAAACGCTGAGTCCGCTTCTGTAGAAAATTCTGATGCTTGTAATGTTTCGGCACTAACGGTTGAATCTATTGACTTTTGTAAAACTTCACCTTCGTGAGATTCTAATGACTTAATCATGTTCTCAGTATCAAGGCTTTCACCAGATTTTATCATAACGTCCTTTGATGTAGTACTGATGTCGTCAGAAATTTCTACTGTGCTTGGTGATATATCTTCAATTTTAATGAGCTTTGAACTGGAGTCATAAGTTTTAGCTTCAAGGTTAGCCCTGAATCCCATTGTTTCATCCATAGTTTCTGTAGTAGATTTAAGCGATGGCTCTGATTCTGCAGTTTGTGTTAAATCTTGAATCACGCTAGTGCCTTCTTTGAAAACTGATACTTCTAAAATTAAGTCATCGGCCTGGTGAAGTGGTAATTTAACTGGAGATCTAGTACAGCTTTTATCTTTTTTTGGGGTATCATTTATTCTATCGTCATGAGGTAAATCTGGCACTATTTCTGATTCAGAATGCGTGTCTTGACTAGCTGTACGACTAAATGTACTTTTGACAGGAGAAGTTGAGATCTTTATTTCTTTTATAAAATCGACTTCATAAACTTCATCATCTTTTTTGAAAGATTTTGATTTACTTTTTGGGCTAGCATCCGAGGAGTCTTGTCTCTCCGCAGTTTCACTTTTAAAACTAGGCACGTGAGAAGCATCTGAACTAAGATCATCATGTTCTTTACTTTCGATAACAGATTCCTCTTTGTAGTGCTCTACTTTCGAACTTACTATTTGACCTTTCTCAGATACTTCAATGCTTGAAACAGTTTCATCTTTTTCAACTATCTTTAAGCTTGAATCCACAAATGCTATCTTTGATTTGTTATCTTCATCTTCTTTAATGTTTTTTAACTCTCCAGGTTCTGTAAAATATTCCTTACCCCATTGTTCATGAGATAAATCTCGCTCTGATATTTTAACTTCATGTTTTTTCTTTACTGTTTCATCTTTTATCGCAGTCATTTTTTCTTCTGATTTAGTTTGTCTTCCAGTATAAAGTCCTTGTTCAGAAAATTCTCTTTCCACTTTTACTATATCTGTGTCATCAGTACTCTTAAATACTGTTTTGGTTTCTACGTCTGATCGTTTCGCAGAAGCTTCATGTGCTTTTTCCACTTTTTTTTTAGATGTTTCTGTTTGATCACCTTCTCTCTTAACCGTCATTTTTTCCTTAACTTCATGTTCTTGTCCTCGTAATTCATGACTAGTTTCAGTTTTTATTATTAATGAATCGTCATCTGACGAGGAAACTTGTTTTGTTTCAGAGAAAAATTCTTGTCCTGAGATTTTTCTTGTTTCTGTCTCTTTATGAGAAAGTACTGTACTATATTCACTTGCAGCACCAAATTTAGCAATCATATCAGACATGACTGCCTCTGGGTCTATATTTTGGAATTTCATTTGTGTACCATCTACAGTTTTGTGAATTGAAGAAGAAGATGTTGATGTCTCTATTCTAGACTGTGAGAAAAATGTATCTGTTGATGTAGTTGATGTAGATTTTTGCATATCTTCTCCCATTTCTTTTTTAATTTGATCAATAACGTCAATGCTCTTTTCAATTGTTCGATCTACTAATTCAATAGCACCACTAGTGATTGTGGGCTTATCCACATTTACAAATGATACATTATCAGCAATATGTTTTGTAGGGGACTTTGATCTAGCTGCTTCATTTAGAGCTTTAGATGCTTCTGATAGTAATTCTGAAAAGATAATGGTAAAGGTGAATAATAAATAAGATAAACATAGTTTTGCGTGACGTCAAAAAATTATAAACTATAAACCAACACAAAAATAAATATAATTAAGGAGATACATATAATAAACCTAATAGTGTGTATTGTTATATAAACTATGTTTTTATATAATATATATACATTAATAGTGCTAAAGCTAGTAACAAGGTGTAGAATAATATAGACAATTAAAGCATCTTTAAAAAGATATAAGTTAATCATATTATATAATATTTAAAATGACAAGTTAATAAAATTAATAATGAGGAAGCATATGTGATGGCAAGATATAAAATAAACTTTGAAGAATTTTGGAATCAAAGCGAAACATTACTCAAATGTGAACATCAATATGAAGTGAAAATAAAAATTGATTGCTGATCAATAACAAATAAACCAATTCATTTGTTAGTTTAAAAAGCGACAATTAATGAAATATAAATAAAATGGTCCCTCCAATTGTGTTCACTTACCTAAGCAACGTGAGGACTCCGCAAGAAAGAAAGTAAATTTTACTGTGCGACAAATATTAGCATAATGTTTGTGTCTTTTGCAAATTAATTTTAACTCTCTTATTTAAATGATCTTATTCCTATTATATTTATAATTATGATGTGCTGCTTTGTTTGCTACCTTTCTAACTAGGTGCTTATTGTAATGATGTCAAATCTGTAGCATTGATATTAAATTTAGATATTAAATTGATGATCAAATAAATTTATAATATCATGCAAAAGTTGACTCTAATAAAAATGTGGCAAAATAATAATTTTAATTTGTCTTTTATTTCTAAAATAATGAGTAAAGTTTCGCCATGACTCTACTTTGCCACTATCTAATGCAACATTAATATTATAGTACACATACGTTTATTGATAAATGTAGCCAATCTCAAATAAAAAACATAATTATTATATTTGTTACTTTAAGATAACGATACTAGCATAAAAAATAAATATTTCAAAATATGTAAATATGTATATAAGTTAAATGATAAAATACATTTTATTGTTTACGACGGAAACGACTTACTAAAATTTCGATAATTTTTTTAAGTTATATTTTATTCTCCTTAGGTCTTACCGCTTTGATGTGCCTCAGTTTCACTCAACATGCTATCGCCAGCCGATGAAGCTCTAGGAGATGCTCGACTTGCATCGAGGAAAGATGAATCGGAACCTAAATAGTACGAAGAATTAGAAACTATAAGCTGACATGAAAGATTATTGTAATGAGGCACTAATATTTTTTTTTGTTTGTTGTATAATTAAACAGTGCAATAGTGCTTATGTTGCGTGACTACAACAAAAAATACAAATTAATGTGCTTTATAATCTGAGATTTCTATCTATGAATGAAAAGTTGTAAAAATTAGAAATGTTATTACTGATAGTAATAGCAAGCATAATAAATATGAAATAAAACACCTTTTGGTTGTAGTCCAGTTTGCTTTTCAGTGGCACTATCTTCGGATTTTGCCTTTTCTTTCATTATTAAATCAACAGGTGATGGAGGAGGTGTCTTCGAAAATTTTGCTGATAAATCTAAAAGAATATAATGGTGTAAGTAAGACATGTTAGTTAAAATAAAATAACGTTTTAATAAAATTGTCTAGAAATGTAAAAAATTGGACGTAGCTCGAATCTAGCTTCTTAAAAAACTGAACAACTACATAGAATAAGTTGTAATAAGCGTATAAGAATTTAGAATTTATTTACAATTTATTGCGTCTAGAGTGCTTGGTTGCTTATTAAGATTTGAGTACCGCTACGTTCTGTCTTTTACGTTTCTTAATTTTTTTCCGTTCCATAGTACGTGAATAATTAAAATACTCACATACTATGTAACGGAATGTAACAAAATAAGCAAAAAAAATATGTATGTAATATAAGATATATTGAAATTACCGTGTGTTACATGGCTGGAATCAATTCTAATCAGAGCACCTTGAGAGGAAATGTCTTCCAATAAATTTGAACATCTTCTATTTAATTCTTTCATATCCGGTACTTCATCTTCCTTTTCACTTTTTTCTGCCTCGTCGTCAGCTTCTTCTGCTTCTTGTTTTTTCTCTTCGAATATGATTTTATTCCTTTCTGTTATATGTAATTCTTCCTTTAAACTTGCACCTTTATCTTTAATTTCTTTGAGAAATTGACCTTTCATATCGACAATGTCCATTTCCAATACCTTAATTTTTTCAAAAGATTTTTCATCTTGCTCACTTAGTAATTTACTTTCTGTCATAACTGAAGTTTCTTGTGAAGAGCTAGTTGAAATATGAGTGATCTTCGATGTTGAACGCTCCTCATCTGCAAATTCTTTACTTCTTGTTAGTATATCTGATGCATCTGATGCTAATGTTTTTGATACATCAAATGAAGAATGTTCTTCAGAAAATGTTTTTTCATCAATCGATCTTGAAATTTCTTTAACGCTGTCTATTGAAGCTTTTGAAAAATCTTTTGTTAAATCAACTGTTGAATCTTTTGATAATTCATTAGTAGCAAAATCTCTGGAAGTATCTTTACTGTCTATTGAAGATTTTGAATAATCTTTGGTCAAGTCAAGTGATTTTTTCAACAAATCAGGAGTACCTCTTTCTTCGGTTTGATCATCCATCCTATATTCTTCTTTAATATCAACTGATGTTTTAGATGAATCTTTCACGAGGTCAGCTCCACTCATCCTAGATAAATCGGCTGACGTACCATCTTCTACAACTGATTTTTGGTCATCATCAGACGATTTGGTCAACGTTGATATTACAGTCGTTACTGAAGATTCAGTTGTTGACTTTGATACTAAATCGTTACGTAAAATACTGTCTACAAAATGAGTTTTCTTAGTTAATCTTTCTCCTTTATCTTCACCAGACTCCCGAGGTACACTCGAACTTGATACAAAATCTTGAGTTAAATCATGTTTGAAATCTGATGTTATATATGATGATTCAGATACTTCGGTATATTTACCATCATCTTCAAATTCAGGCTAGAACATTTTAAATAAATAAAATTACCATTCGTATAATATGTCATGTCAATATAAACCATTATGATTTATTTTTATGCTTACTTCTTTTTCTGGAAAATCATCAGCATCATCAAGTGAATCCGTCCGAATTTTCTTTATGTCAAAACTAGAAGTTGGTAATTTTCCGTCAATATCAGAAGAAGGTTCTATTATTTCTAACACTTTAGCTTTATCCATATCTGAAAATTATGATGAAATATGAAATCGCTTATAGATAAGCCTAAATATGATGTCTAACTCGATTGATGGATCTACCCATAGTGGTAGATTTAGTATGTATGTATCTTTTTGACCAATACTTTTTAGTAGGTATACGAGGTGTGTTCAAAAAGTATCGCGAATTTTGAATTTTCGCGGGTATATTCGAATTTCAATTTTTTTGTGACGTTATGTTGGTACATATGTCTCTCACGTATGCATACAAGTTCGGCCATTTTGAATGTTCAGTTAATTCTTGACAGCTGCTTTGCTTGCACGTGTTTTGGTTCGTCTTCGATTTTTACCTATTCAAAAA
>DWAL01000236.1:0-12838 GCA_018230405.1 Heliconius hortense
ACCATTTTGGACTAAATTTATATCTATGCAAAAGAATAAAGTATTCTATTGAAGAACAATTACAAAATATAAACTGTCTTTTATAATTTCATGTAGATATATCTCTTACATGATCGATGCCAACAAAAGTTAGTGAATATTTATTTTTGTGACAAATAAATAGTACAAACTAAATTCAAACACTTCGGAAATATAAAGACAAATATATTTTGGCTAATAATAATAAAGTAATTAATATTTAAATACTAAATTCACATTATAGGATATTAAACATTTGCTCTGATCTGGCTCTGATCGTATGTTCACATAGGACGAACTCTATTTCCGTTGCATTATTGCATTACTAAATTGCTTCTAACAGACGAAACGTTGTAGCAAATATGATTTAACGTACGAGCAAGCTATATCAAAGACTAATTTCCTTTCCACTGTAAATATATTACGTTTTAATTTATGGAATTTACGCCAACATTTAAATTAACATAGATAAAATCAGCCTCATAATTCTATCAGTAGGTAGAGGAGACTTAGTGTCAAGGCTCTCCGTTTCACATTTTCCGCCGAATTCTGGAAGCATTGTGTTTTGAGCGGTAGAACTCAACGCCGCGCTTTGCCTCGTCACCAGAGCGAAGATATAAAAATATTTAATATTTGACTTCCTCGATTGAGGATCAAACCCACAACTGGTCGCGTTTACAGTCGCACATTTGTGCCCCTGTGTCAAGACTGGCCTCTAAGTAAACATCTTTGATATTTTTGTAAGCACCTTTGATTTTTATTTTCATTTTTTTGCTAATTCTATGTTACAACGTTATTTAATTTATTTTATGTTTGTTACAAACGTGATTTTTTTAAAACTTTCCTCTTTATCCCGCTTATAGCAGGACAAGCAGAAGGAACTTAGAATTAACTCACTCCGTTCCTCCTCAATTTACAAGACATTGTATTTATATTGTGGGGCGGAACTCAACGCCGCAAATGTTATATTTTTTTGGAAAATTCTATATTTTTAACAATTAACAATTTTATATACACAAACTAAGTATTAATTTTTTAGAAGCAATGATATTAAGGTTAATATTTCGAAATGTCTGCAGTAAATATCTGCGCAAGTAAGCCCAGCTTAACTTAATATATGGTGACAACCACTTAACGAGATTACCACCGAAGGTATCTATTTATCTTGACGTCTATATCCTACAAATCAGTACCGTACCTTACATTAGGTTAATACACTATATATCAAGTTATTAGCTCGCGTAAATTAATTTGGCTGAATAATTTAATATGTCGACAGCAGAATGTTACATATATATCTAGATATATTACACTCTACATAATAGTTGAGGAATAGTGAAATATAATCGTTTTTATAAGTTTATTTGGAAGAAGCACTCTTAACTCTTTCTCTGAAGGCCGACTAGGGAATATATGATTGCTTACTTTTTTGTTTTAGATAATCGATTTCAAATCGATTCGATAATGTTTCGATTATGAATTGATTCTCTTCCTCCCGTACACAGCAGGGGGAACGCATTAAAAACCTAGGAACCTAGTATTATAATACTTGGTTCCCATGAAGATATTACCATTCCTTATTTCCGCTGAATTCTGGAGGAATTGTGTGTATAATTTTAAAGCAGATCATTACACAAAATTTAGATTTGTAGAAGGAAAAGAATATATGCACTGCGTCGAAATTTTATCAAGTTATTTAAATATAATTTTCCTCAAGCAAAAAGGCTAAACATTTCCCCTGTGGATTCACGAGCCCTCTGACATCTGTCAAACAGAGGGCCATTTTCACTACATAAATCCTAATAAAATCAGAGAGCTTGAAGATATGCAAATAATTACTTTCTAAATATTTTACAAAACAGATTCTTCAATTATTTAATAGTTAGAAGATAGTATATTTTATTGTAGGGTAAAGGGCGATTGACTTTTAGTACACTTATATACCTACCTTCTCCAACTATATAATTTATTTATGGATATAATAAATATATTTATTTGATGTACCTAATAAAACCGTGGTGTTTGGGGCTCTGTTCTCTCTGGCTATCCTGCTAAGGATGGTGTGTAATTAAAAGATTTGTTAATTTAATAAAAAAAATATAAAAAGATAATTGATTAATATTTCATTACCTTTTTGATCATAATTAATAATTATTAAAGGAATTAATTAGTAATAACTCAGTTTCACATCCATCAGTATAAACGAAATTTTTATTCATTAAATAAAACATCAACTTTATCTATATAAATATTATCATTGTATTGGCTCAATAGTCTCTTCCCATTTCTTTTTCTTTCAAAATCGACTATTCCAAAACAACAAATTTGATGTTAAAACGTCAAATATTTAACGTGACAATTCTCGAATAATCTTCCTTTAGTCCCGTATAAGCGTATCCCAAAGTGGATACTTTAAGCCGGCACGCCATATCAACATGTGCTTTGAGTTTCCTATTTACCACGCGGCTTTGTCTGGTTGCTCTCTGATTTCACGCCTTTCAATTAACGAGTAATCATACACGTCCGGGGACCCTTTCATTGAACACTGGTAATGAGTTTTCACCCTCCGACGAATAGTGGACATCGGAGTCGGCGGGCACAGGTTTTTTTTTTGTCGTTTTTCCAGCACCGACACACCGGCCTCGAGCGACGTTTATACAGAAAGGTGGTTTTATTTGCTGGCATTATGCATGTAACATGCATGCAATTTGCATGTTGCTAATGGGCAACGTTCGCGCAAAAACACGTCTACCGGTGTAGGTAATGTATGTATATTACTACTTTAAAGTGATTTTGAATTTTTCCATTACATTCACTGTATTTCAAACAACAATAGGAATAAATTTACTAAAGTGTTATAAATTGTTTTAATTAATCACGTGTAATAAATGCAAAGTTTACGTAACACTGATTTTGTGAAATCTGACCAAGGAAAAATGTTTTAATGGCGCAAGGGTTGTTTGTGACGGTCCCAACCCATGCTCATTAGTGATAATAGCGACCGCCCAAACTCGATATCCGAGACAAAATAACTTAATTATCGTTGGGGCTACCAGCCTTTTGTTGAATATTTGATGGTCTGTCAAAACATGAATTGCAACCATTAAAAATGATATATAATTAATAAACTAGTAAATATTCACTCATCAAGTATATATTTATAATTCCTATAAATATCTTATATATTTAAATTTCTTGATTTGATTCTGTTCGATTAACGCTTAAAAGCTTATAATTACAAAATGGTCGAAGGGAAAAATAATAAATCTGTATAAGAAATATTATTTTATTATGAACAAGAGAAATAATTGTGAAAAAATACAATATTGCGTCGCAGTTTCTATTGTGTTATTGTAGAACGTAGAACATGGTAAATGCCATTATCAGTCTTTTAATAGTGTAAATTGACTGACAATTTATTAATAATTAATTATTATCTTACAACTCCGCCTTATAATATATATATACATAAAAATGTTGTATAGGTACGATCTGAATAATCTCAAACATGACATTGATCCAAAATAACTGTCACAGTAGTAGTAAAATATGAAGAAAGAATTTGTAATACATTGAAGTTGAACAATACGTTATAGTAAAGTATATTGAGTATTTATTTTTTTCTAAGCTACATAACAACTATACATTTCTTCATACACCTTACAGCCTATTAAAATTAGGTAAATACATTATATACCCGTCCTTTATCTTGAAATAAATTACAGTAAATGGGATTTCCCTAATTTTTTATTATTATTACAAATTTCTTAACAAGATTGTTAAACGAAAACAAGTTGGTGATGATACATTTGCAGTAAAAAACAAAAAAAAACTATGTTTTTTATACAAAAAAACACAAAATTAATTTTTATTATAGTATATAATCAAAACTTTTAAAACTGATTCTAAAAGTGTATAATACACTTTTAGAATCAGTTTTTCAAAAGAGAAACAAAAAGCTCATATAATATTTATGACGGTAATTTGTTGACCCTAACGGCCTCCTTATTACCTACGATCTTCTTTGGCACAAATTGTATTTTATATTCTTTGCAATAATATGCCGCTAGCCATTTTATAGTAAATGAAGAAAAACATTTAGAAAAATGAGTATTAAAATATTTATATACATTATATATTTACAGTTTTGATCCTTTCGCGTATATTTTATTTATGACAGTAAATTCATACTCCGTATATTTACACAAGATGTTGCAATAACTAATCAATTAACAAAACACAAAAAAATAACAAACAAAGCCTTGAAACTGCAAAGTTATAATTAAACTGAGGCAGTTTACTGCGAGTGCAAAGTTCTTTGATAGTGGATGGATTTATAGCTCGGTACTCATCTCAGCGCTTTTGCTCGCGCTCCCGGATGCGTGGTAAACAGAGTCCACGCTACTGGAAGGATTGTTCGTGGGATTCAGTTGCTCTGCAACCTGTGATAATAAGCGAAATATAAACGCGATTTTCTTTATCTATAATAATTAGATTATACCGCCGTTTGAAACATAAAAGTCATCAGACACAAAATTAAAATTATTGACAAACACAAACATTAAAAGATGTAATCGAACAACGGTTAGTCAACGTGTTAGTGTTATCATCTACTAAATACCCAAAACCAAGTAAACGAACTCATGCAAATACAAGACACAAATAAATACCTCCACGAGCAACCGGGAGGGGAGGGACAACCCAACGTGCAGCTACTTCAATCCGCTAGGCGGTGTGATGTGACACATATGCTGACCTCCTGTATTACTTACTGAGTGCTTTCTATGAGAGGCTTAAGTATAATGTCGAGAGTGTTGTCGTGGCGCATGTGTGCGTGCGCGTGCGCGTGTGCGTGCACGAGGCGCGCGTGCGCGTGTGTGCGCGCCACGTTGGCGTTGTAGTCGCGCGACTCGCGCGACGGCCGCACGTAGCGCCGCGCCAGCGACCCGCTCTCGCCCACCACTATGTTGTTGTTGCTAGCATGTCTCTGCGCAACCCAATCAAACTACTGAACACCAGTGTTACTGATACACCTTCTACTAATACTGTGAATACTAGAACTCATATTATTTAGATAAATATACATTTTAACCAGAAAAATATAGTAGAAATTCGTAAGCACCAATATGAAATATATTATGTGATATCCGATCTTAGAGCGAAAGGAGCTTTCATTCAAGAGTGAAAAGCTCATTTTACCGGTAGGTAAGAATTAGTAAAAATTTTATACATCTTTATACTTGGATTATTTCGTAAAAGTTATTTTTACTCCATGAAACAAGAGTGCAGAACAATATCCTGTTAAATCCCATCGAATTCAAGTATGATCAGCCCCAAGTGTGACGCAAAAATTAAGTTTTGTTACTTAAATTTGTATCACTGGTCACATACTTCGTTTTCTTTCAAACTATATTCTTTATCAATAAATTTATATTTTTTATAATACCATTAAATGTAATAGTTGGTAAAGCTTTTCTTTTATTTTATTCGTGAATATTCACTAAAGAAAAATCACGTTGGTAAAAACTGCGTTCGCTCTACTCTTTAAAGTCTTCTGTCTATAAAGAACAAGTATACATAAAATTAAAGCCCCTTTAAGCATAATTTATAAACTATTTATATATATATGAAGAACGAAAATATATTATCCCATCAGTGAAATAGATCTACTCTACAAGAGTGACTATTATTAATAATAAACAATCAATTTCATATATTATTATATTTTCATATGTTTTATAAACAATCAATTTAATTTTTAAAGATATTTGTATGTTTGTACTTGGCTAGATTTCTCATCCTTGTAGAAGTAGTGTCGTTCTTTGCAGCCATAATGTACACATTATTAAAGTTTTAGCTTCTCAGAAACAAGAGCTGATTTTATTATTCAAATTGCTCTTGTAAATTCATGTTTACATAATAAAATATGTACGATTTAATATAAAAAAATTGACACAACCCCGTGTATTGTTTTTAATATCAATGTATTAATTTTTATCCGAAGTAGGGACTCACCATTTTTTTGCCCCTAGCCCTTACAGTAAGGGAGTTATGGGGGTAACGACTCTTAACGTTTAAGTTTATTTTCTTGGTATCTCTTAAAGATAGCTTCATGAAATTTAAACTGAACGTGGCATAAGCTTTTTTTTTCAGAATTATATATCGAAAATAGGGATATTAAAAATTGTAAGAAAATGAAGTTAAATAAAAATGAATATTCACGATATATGAATAACCACGCGTAACGCAATCGACAGAATATGCGGTCCATGAGTAGGGGCGTATCCGTTTAACACCCATGTATTTATTCTTAAAAAATTGGGAATACAATACAGCTCTACTGTTCGGTCTACGGTCGTGGTTTGTTCCTCAGTAAAGTCAAATAATAGCACCTTCATATCATAAAATAAATTATAACTATCGGCTCATGCATCTTGGAAATAATATCAAAAAATATTTTTTTAAATACTTAAAACACCCAAAACTTCTGAAAATTAAATGACAAGCATATGGATAGTCAAGTTCGGTTTAAATTTCATTAAGCTATCTTTTAAAAATACCGAGAAAATATACTTTAACGTTCAGGATTGTTACTCCCATACTGTAAGGGTTATTGCCTCTACAATAAAATTTATGTGTCGCTACTTTGGAAAAAGTATAAAATTATATGAACAAAGGAGCCAGTGCAGCCATCCCATGTTTATGGACCCTTTGTTGAGTAAACATACGAGTGTATGTCCATGTTACAGTAGACAACTGCTTTAAGACCATTGATGATATACAAGAGCAATCGAATCGCCCGATTGTTAGAAAGCGAAGCGCCCACTCACGAAAAGGGAAAAGCCACTATCCACCGGCGTGGGGTAGCAGCGGGGCGGCCGCCGCGACGTGGCGCTGTCGCTCGCCACCGACAGCAGCGAGCGCTGCGAGCCGGACGCGGCCAGGCGCGCGCGGCCCGGCGCCGCCGGCGGCCGCCGCGTGACTGCGCCCCCCCCCCCCCCCCCCCCCCCCCCCCCGCCCCCCCCCCCCCCCCCCCCACCACGCCCCCCACCCCGCCGCACACCCGCCACTGCCTACTCACTGGTGCTTGAGAACCACCCGCGCCGCACTTGGCGCTGTCACTCGACCTGTTGAATACCAAATTTCTCCCGCTGATAATTCTGCAATTGTTCCAAATAAAACACAATGCCATGTAGCAGCTTATTACTGTATATTATAAAAAAATGCGATTACTTTAGATATAAATATAATGTAATTTGATGGTAGATTAATAATTATATTAGTTTTGTATGTAGGTTACGTAACTGTCTAATTTTAGGGACTCAACAGATGGAAATCATACGATTCCTATTTTATGACTGACTTAGACATATTGCATAGCTTAATGACTTAGTAAAGGGAAAGAAGTATTCGTTAATTGTTTTTACCGAAAACAAGAACAACCAGTGACTTTCAATCAGACAGGGCCCAACTGGCACGATGTTGTCCCTGTTTATTGGTAAAAACATAATTTAAGGTAATGATGCTTTCAGGCAACGTCGACGTTAAATTCATACTATCACTCGATTGTATCAACCAATGCGGCGACGGGCAGCCACCACCGGCAGATCCCCCTTCACCGACAAACGGATCGCGCACGGTGCATATGATTACGAGAGCATTTAATGAAAGTTTTAATCACTTCATCTCACATCGTGAATATCACATTATTTATATTGCATTTAGACAAACAAGATTAATTACATTTATATTTTTTTGGTAAATAGAGAATCACTGAATCGAATCCATCTTTCTAGTCCAATGAAAAAATATATCAATATCAAAAGTAAAATGTATTAAAATATTGATTAAGCGTGAGCTTGAGGCCGTTGTGTGGCAGGGGCACAAGCTTGCTACTGTAAACACGACGGTTAGAACCTACAGGTATGATTCCCACTCGGGAAATTTAAATTTTTATATTTTAATTTCCTCACTCTGGAACCTCAAGAATTGGGGAACGGAAGAGTTATAATGGGGAACGGAGTGTTTTAACACTGGGTTCCCAGGGTCCCTTTGCCTACCCTGAGGCAAAAAAAGGCTGTAAAAAAAAGCTTAAACGTTAACTGCTTACCTCTCTGAAGAATACGCGTAATCTTGATCGGCACCGAGCCCTGAATCCGTATGTTCATGTGACACTCTCACGCTCCCCGAAATAAGCTCTCCACTGGAACTATTACTATTGCTATTTGTCACGGGACTGTACGGATTGTTGTTGTGCACCGGAGTGACGCTGCTTTTATACCCATTGTTGGTTAAAAAATCCTCGCCCGATCTTCCCATGGGTTCATCAAAACTTGGGTAAATACGCCTAAAATATACCGAGAATATTAGATATTTCAAAATATGCAAAGTATTGAATGCCGTACCCAAGATTTTCTAAATGTAATATTTATATTTTTATTGATAAAGTAAAGTCATATGAATCAGGAGTAGAATATATTTTTCATAACTGAAAAACGACTAAACAAATTACAATCAATGGAAATTAAAATAGTATATTTATTTATGATAATTTGGTTGGGTTAAAATATTCTGACAATGCACAAGTTTAAAGAATTCTTTTTTTCTTCACACTCCATCCCATACTTTGCAGTAAAGGCAACTAGGAAACATAGTGTTAAGACATTTCGTTACCATTATAAGATATTTCTAGTCCCCTCTTTCTGCTGAATTTGAATGGCAGGACTTAACGCTTTTAGTTATATATATTATATATTTATGTTTGACGAAATGATTAACTTATATTATAGAAAACAAATTACTAATGATAGCCTACACAGTTTAGTTCACCAATTTAAATTGTCAGATAAAAAGAAAATTAGATCATTATAATAAGTAAATGCTCGAACTAAGAATAATAATATAATCGCATCCATTTGTTTGAAAGCAGATCTTGTACAATAGTATAATACAATCAATGAGCAAGATTTTAATTATCCTCATACCTTCCATGCTTCTCGTTGGGTCTGTGCGTGCTGAGGGTGCTCGAGCTCGATCTCAGAGATCCTTGATTGTTGTCGTGGTCACTCTTGTGCGAGCTCTTCTCCCGTCTCGCAAGTGATCCGTGATCACCCCTACGTTGTTATAAGATTAAGTGTAGATGAGAACCCTTTATTGTACGTACAAATATATGGTTTAATTTTTGTGGTTATAGGTAACGTATTATTGAATGTACAGAAAGTCATATATTGCTCTAATATTTTATGTCTGTTGTAATGTTTAAAATTTATTTCCAAGTTTTTTTTTTTTTACTTCAAGCTGTATCTCCCCCAAAGCAGGGTAGGCAGAGGAAATCTGGGAACTTAATGTTAAAACACTCCATTCCCGTTAAGACGATTCCGTTCACCTCTTTCTGCCGAATTCTGGAAGCATTGCTTGTTGAGCGGGGCAAGCTTCATTACCAGAGCGAGCAAATGAAAATTTGAAATATTTAATTTTCTTGAATCTCGGGAAATTAGCTCACAATTTGACGCCTTTACAATCTCTAACGCTTATGCCACAGCGTCACGACGGCCACTAACTCATGAGATTAAATGAGAACCCTTATTGTATGTATAAATATATGAGTTGACTTTAATGGTTCCCAGGTAACGACTTATGGGCATGTACAGAAAGTATGTGTATATTACATATATTGTATATTATTCCATTTATTTTAATGTATGCTTCAAATGTATTAATAATTTAATGAGAAAGATAATGACACAAAATCATATAATACATAAATTACACCGATAAGCCTGGATCTCTCGTAAAAGAGAATTAAAACCACGTCCAAAATTACTAGTGTAAAATAAATTGTAATATAGATTGCTTACTGTCTATGTTTCGTAGACGTTCGGAGCTTAGTATGCCTCGCGTGACTGGTCTGGACTACTGTATAGGGTATTTCCTTCAGCTGTTCTTCAGTCATTCCTGTAGTGTCGACTAGAGAGAATTCGAGGTGTTGCTTCAATTCATTCGGTAACCATTTCTTTTCATTAGGTGATCGAGATCTTGATCTAATAACAATATCGTTATATTAAATCATATGGTATAAATTTTGTTTATTATCGAAAAATAGATACCAACACCGATTCATAATATGTATAATGTTAATAGTAAAACTGTATTTGAATTTTAACCGTGGAGATTTATTGATTTTGAAATTAATTACAGTCCAATCAGATAATTTCATTTATAATTATTAATATGGCAGTAATTTAATTGTTTGTTTCGAAATAATGAGAGGCTAAATATTTTAATTCATGTTATACATAATGTATAATTAATTTCCCACAACATTATTTAATTTTTCCAGTTAACATTAGGTTAATCAAAAAAAAAACAAACGTAAATTTATAAAATAAATACCTATGTTTTTTATGTCTCCGAGGTCTGTGAGAGGATCGATGTGTTCCAATTTCTGGTTCCATTTGAGAACGGCGTACACTCGCTACCTGTTACAAAAAAAATACAGATAAAGGTAAAGCACAGTCTCAAAGAGAACACTTCAGATAATATTTATTTTTCTAGATAGAGCCACTTACTTGTACGTTCCCACCGGCGGTCGTCTGCCTCAGTACTTCCTTCCACTGAGACTCTGAGTCCACAAGCTCGTACTCCCTGTATCAGTGTATTACTTTAGAACACGTACATACTCATATAGAAATTATTGATTTTATGTATATGGTAAAGGTAATGATTGTTTTAAACCAAATCTTCCAAATAATTTATATAAACACGACGAATATATAATTCCGCTAACCCAAATTACTTAACTTAAACTAATTTGAGATACATATAGGTAATGTTTAAGTATTTATAATTTATTAGAACAAAAAAACAATTAAGTGCGAGTTGGGCTCGCCCCCGAGGCTTCCAATCCAATTTCAACGATTGTATGTCAACGGAAAGTACAACTTATAAAATCTGACAAACTTAATAGTAGGAGAGCCCACGATGCTAAATCTGGATTTACTCGAGCGTCATAGAGACCAATTTTGGGTTGCGAAGCTAAGATGATAAAAGAAAAAATGTCACATAATATGTATCTTTTGATCGATGACTATAGATTTTCAAAAATGTAAAAACAAACTGTTGCATGGACATACTCGAGCGCGTCAGATATCGATATCATCCATGACCTGCGTATTCTTAAAACTGAGAGTATGTTAATCTGATTGCTTCCATGAAGGAGGTGGTCGTTACGTAAGAGTTAAAAATGAAAAAAAAATTGATCGAGCGCGTCAGATATTCTAAGGGGATGTTAAGTGAACGCAACATAACAGTGAACAAAGTCGGATTTTTGCTTTCTTTTTAAAAAAAATCCATACCGTGTGTAAGTTAATATACATGATTTAGTAATTAACTCATTCTACCTCGAACCTAAATATATGTATTAACCACCACCCAAGTGCATTAGCCAATTCACGATCTGTGCTATAGCTTTACAATATCAGAATATTGGTACTCAATAAGCATTAACTGATTATAGTAGACTGGTAAAAAGTGCAAACACTTGTGTAAATATGTAAAAAAAAAAAATGATTTAAATGTAGACAATTCCTGTCATAAGAATAATAATTTGATACTGTTTCATGATTTGAGTACGTTTACATGTTGTCATTGAGTTGTGCCTAGGAAACTTTCAGAGATTATTCTATACTAATACTATAATAGTAGTTTATAAAATTACTGCTGGAAAAAAAAATAAGCAGTAATTTTATTTTTCGCTACAGTCCTTGAAAGTTTTTGATAAAATCCATGTTATTTCCAAGATTTATAAACCGATAGTGCTGAAATTATAAATTATAAAAAAGGCCTTCTAATGATCTGTATTGAGAAAAAAAAATCACGAGCGCAGACCGAACAGTCAGGCTGGCTAGACATTTAGAGATAGAAGCTTGATGTTTTTCTGTGCTTCAAGGAACCATAGACCTAAATATATGATATAAATTTCACCTAAATATATGATATAAATACCTTGACGCGATCTCAAGATAAATGGTCTTGACAGACGGACAGACTAACAAAGTGATCCTATAGGATATAAGGGTGCCGTTTTTAGCTTTTTAAATACGGAGCACTAAAAATAATTTAGATTGCAATTTCAATTAAGATTTTGCTTAATTAATTTTTCAAATATGAACGACATTTATAAAACTGTAAAAGATTAATTAAGTTCACGCAATTCTCTTTAGATTGGATTTTAAATTTTCACTCGAATATTATATTCGAGTAAAAATAAACTGTAATAGTACAAGTAATAAGTAGAAGTACTTTTTATACATAATTAAAACACTTGCGTCAAAATATATATTAAATAAATTGAGGCTGTCGTGGCACAGGGCACAATGGTGTGATACAGTCACGTCGGTTCTGGTATCAATCCCCATCGATAGAATGAATTATTATTTATTAATATTTTAATTTATTCGCTGTAACAATAAAGGAAAGTCTAGTTCTGAATTGCGCCACTCAATACGCAATGACTAGAAAAATTCGGCGGAAATTCCTATAGTCTATTCATTTGGGTGTGCGACCCAATGTAAGCAAAGAAAACAAAGTCTCCTAAACTTTTATTTCGCCTTTTTATTTCTATTTCATTTTTGTACGGAAAGAATTGGAAATAGAATTTTCCATATATGTTTCTAGAGTTAAATAAGTTCTACAGACATTGTTATATAATATTATTTACAATGCTGTCAGCGTATTACTTTCATAGCTATTTTTATAAAATAATTTAACTATTTACTTAAATTTATATTTCCATTTCTTCGCTCTGGTGTCGAGGCTAAGC
>DWAL01000237.1:0-12827 GCA_018230405.1 Heliconius hortense
ACACTAGGTTCCCTCTGCCTACCCTGCTGTGTGCGGGATACAGCGTGAAGCTGGTTTGATGTTTAAATATTTTATCATAATTGGCAGTTGATTTCATTGGTTGTGGGTTTGATTCCCATTTGGGAAAATGAAATATTTATTTGATTTTCTATTTCCGTTTCTTGCGTTACCACACGTAACGATTATTAGCCTTAAATTGAGAGCGCACCACGCACATTCAGAATGTTTAATTATTTTATATTTTTAATAACTTACTAATAATTCCGGAGATAAAAATCCCGTTTTAACCCGAATGAGATAAATTTAAATGGAAAGCAACTCAATGCTGTAGTTTACGTTATTTAAGCTAAATAAGCCATGGTGCATTAAAAGAATCGATTTATGTACATAAATATTTATTGAAAGTGGTTAAAATAAATAAAACATTTGGGCATTACTATATTGTGTAAAAGTGTTTATCTGGATTTATTATGTAAATTGCAACATGAGGAAAATTTATTCACGCCACCTCATTACAAAAGCACCATACTGATAACATTATTAATAAACTACTTTGATTAACATTGACGTTATTGGGGTAAGGCGTCGACCTCACGTAATACTAATATTTCGTATATACAATCCTATCTAGTTGAGCTCGAGGGTCACATTTTGACCGCGCTGCAGACGCTGCAGTGGTCGCACTGGACGCCGTCCGGCAGACACTCTATGTGGAAAGAATGTCGACAGTTATATACTATTAAGTCTGACGCGTTGGAAAGATCTCGAATAATAATTCGTCCTTGGCACACACTGCACAAAAACTCGTCTGTGACCGATATTCCTCTCTGCTGATTGATTATGAGCTTCTCGTGTAGGTCGAAGTAATTTCTTAGAGTAATCACTTTGCACGCGTCCTGAACAGACATCTGCAAGTGATAGTCGCACATCATCTTCCCTAAGGAATCCTTTAAATCTTTTATTTCACAGCCGGATTGTATATTCTGTATGAGCATCCGAGGGTCCACGTAGTTGCCGATCCTTTTGAGCAGTAACGTGACACATTCTGGCTTATCTACAGTTTGTTTTATAAGATCAGTCCACAATTCCTTGTCGTTGTGCTCTTGGCAAAAGTTAATTGCTTGGTTTATATCGTTGAGTTTTTCTATTATTATTTGTAGCGCCTCTCTGGTGTTTCCCATGCGACCTAACAAAAACACCATTTCAGGGTAAAACTCGTTACTCTGACAGACATCTAGAGCTTCTTGAATAGGATAGTTGTCACTACACTTTAGGAACGGTAATAGTTTACTTCGATTAAATTTGGCGTAAAGCCTAACAAGTTTCCCGTGGTATTTGCCATTTGGCTCAACTTTGCTGTAGGCATCCAAATACTTGTATAAAAATTCGTCGTTATTTTTGAGCTGTTTCTCTACAACTTCAACGGGTACTTTAGTCTTGTCGTTTAGAAGTACCGAGATGGCTTTATCACAGTCGAGGGTCATCAGATCGAGTATTTTGTCATGTATCATCGAGTACATGTTGTATTTCGTAATTAATGTAAACACGTCATTATGTTGTAAAGCTAAATATGTGGTCAATGCTTTATCGTATTTTTTTTGGTAACAGTAAAGCAAAGCTAAGGCTTCCAAATAAACATTTTTATCGACCTCAGTAGTGAACAAATGTTCCAAAACTTTGTTGACAATTACACCTGTTTTGTATAATGAAGGATTCCATTCCTGCACCAGTTTTAGGAAACCTTGTGCGTCAACTTCCAAGTACTCGCAAAAAATTTGTTCATATATTTGAGAATTCAGAACTTGATCTGGGTTTCTAGGTACATATGGACTTATTGCACGCAGCTGTTTAACCGCTAAGAACTTTAGAATTTGATTTTCCCACAACACTTTATCGTTCCTGCATATCCTAGCGCAAAGAATAGCGGCTTCGTCGAAAAGGTGTTCTGATAATAAATGGTCCAAATATTGTACTCCTACTTCAACTACTGAATGTTTCGATGTTTTGCCACCAATTTCTTCCAAAACTGAGATAGCCTTTTCAAATCTGCCATGCTTCGTTAACCAAACCACTCTATCATCGATATTGTAAGGACTTGCCACTACTATATCCTTGGGTGACACTATGAAGAACCTATTTTCTTCAATAATCATATCTAAGTAGTAGTCATTACAATTGTATTCCTCGTAACCTCTTATATTAAGACTATCTGTTGATACTTCGCAAAACTCACAATCTTTGTAATCTGCGACCGAGATTACAGGCCTTTGCGCTTTGTGTGTTTCAGTATCGTTTTCTTTTGGAACTCCAAGTATTACTAATTGATCATCCAGAGGTCCAAGTCCACTAATATAGTAGTCAGTTTGAAACGTGTGAATTGGATCTACGAGATATTCGGTGACATCACGAGTTTGCAATTCGATTTGACTTCTCTTACGTATTACGCATATTCTTATAGTGTCTACCCAACCAATCATAAGGGTCTTTGGGGCAGACCAAAGAAGATTGCACCGAAAATCTTCAATGGATCTATTAGGATTTCTTTCCCATTGAATTAAGCCTAATGAACATCTTGCTACGAGGTCGTAAACGCGTACACCTACTTCGCTGGCCCATGCTATGAATCTGTCATGCCACGCTATTGCCTGAACATAGCCTTCACACTCACAAAGGACCGTACTGCGCAGACGGTTCAGGAATGTTTTCTCATAGAGAATAAGTTTGTTATCACCTGCAAGGAAAGTAAAAAATACTATTATGTTTTATTTAGTTTTACATTAAAAAGGCTAAGTGGATATGAAGTATCTTATCATTTGTGTTTTTGTAGCTTTCTGTACAAGAGTAAAATGTGTTGCATATGTCCAAATAATAGTCACATAGCTCATATCTCCAATCAATTTGAATTTTGATGTACTTACAGTAACATTTAAAAGTGGACAAGTTGTGGAATAGATGACTGTGCAGATTTAATTATAGGATTTTTCTTAATTTTCATAATTTCCTAGCCAAGTAAACAATGCACAAAAGTTCAGAAGTCTAACTTCAGAGTGACCATAACTTGTTGACTACTATTTGTATTTTGATGGGCTGATTAAGATTACTGTTTATAAAATGGGTATCTTAAAGTATAAAAAATTGAATGTAAAACTGAAGAAAGATCCTTTTTTTTCGATAAATATAAATCTATATTAGTAAAATATTTTAAATAAAAGTTTTACATCATGAAGAAATAACATTTTTTATGTGACACTGACTTCAGGAAGGCTAAGCTTTGTAAAGTGATAATGAATTCATACAATTTACATATATTTATTAAAATATAACATTTTATCATGGGTATGTAATATAATATATTTGTTCAGTTATGTACAAAATATTACATGTGTTAAATATAGAATTAATTAACATAATGATATATTATAATGAGGTCATTGTGGCACTTTCAGTCATTCTGACTGTAAGCATAATGGTTATAGATTTAATCCTCTAGCAAGATAAAGTATGGTGTTGAGATTCACTAATCACCATACAATGTCTTAAATTTGGGAGAAAGTCCCTGCAAAGCAGTGTAAAGCATAGAACTATTATTTTTAGATTAACCACCAGAAATCATCAATACTACTCTAATCAATCATTTAATACTTTCTAAGAATACATATGTAATAAAGATTTATTGATTAAATATCATTAATTTAACAACTTTATAGAACAAGTAATATAGTTACTTAATTCAACAATGGATTTGTAGCATAAAATAGTACAAAAATAGAGATTTACCTGTAAGGAATCTCCTTCCAGAGCCAGATTTAAAGTAAAAAGGGTCCAAAGCAATTGATTTCACTACTCTACCCAATGTCAAATTATGGGTATTATCATCTGTGTAGAGGCCATACACTAATACCTTGCCGTCATCAGAGCAACTGGCAATGTAGTCCCCATTAAGATCCACTGAGATTTTATTTACTGCGATGGCATGAGCTTGCAAGTCCTTTTGGTTATTATCTTGAGATATAGGCACTGTGTTTCCTTCATGATCTAGTAAATGTATCACTCCCCATTGTGTTCCAAGGCAAATAAATTTTGTATGCACGCAAATACAGCTTACAGCGTCTTTTAAAAGTATATTTTGAACGTCATTGCCCATACGATCATATTTCAGTTTAGGCTCTTCATCTGGGGGCAAGCTGTCGCAGCTCTCTAAATTTAATGCCATCATTACACGTGTGCACACATTAGTTTATTTTATTTGTGCCTTTCAGAACAATTTAAATGTCTTTTCCTCTTTGTACATAATTTAGATGTTTTTGTGATTTCAATGACTTTGACAGTTGACTTATGGTTGATTAGAACAATTAGGGCTAGGGCTAGGGCTGCCATTATAATCTTTTGTGATGATGTCAAAATAAAAGATCGATTATTGTATCTTTTAATAACTATCGTATATTACAATATATTGATGCTAAGCATGTTTTATTAGATTGTTTTCCTTTAGATTATTTTTAAACCATAGAAGTGTTATATAAACATTAAACAGTAAGTGCTACACATTAAAAAACACAAGTATTTTGATCAGACGTAATTAAATTTAATTCAAGCACTAACATTCATTGCCTTGGATGATCGTTGAAAAATTGACTGTTTCATACTAGCTTTATTTCTTTCACTGGTTTGTCCTATCAAATTTTTTATCTATATTTAAAATATCATACATCTTTTAATGCCGCCATTTTTTAAACTAGTTTTGCCGCTAATTCGGATTTCTGCTTTAGATTATTTTAACATTAATTTATCAACAAACAAAAATGGACAAAAATATATATTTAAATCGTCATAAATTACTAATAAGCAAATATGAAAAACTGCTGTCGCCATTTGGACGAAAAGTTATGTCTTCCTTGCTTAGCATAAAAATGGGTAACACTTTGTAAATAAAAATAAACAATATGTATAATATTAATTTTATTTGTCTGCATTTTAAAAACTTTGATTATGACTGTTACTTTTTAGATAAGGAAATGGGAACTAGCAAATATATTAATCAACCGTCCCGTAACAAAAATAAAAAAGTAATAATGTAAATATCTCAGCTTTCTTACTCACTAAATTTAATATTTTTTACTGTAATGTTGTGTGATTGATGTGATCTTTTTAGTAGATATATATTTAAGCGGTACATATATGATCAATAACTTATTAATAATCTTAATAGTTTGGTTAAATTACTTTAAAATTTAGAAACTAGGAGTGGCACAAGCATGTGACTGTAAGAGTGCCGCGTGTTACGCGACAGGTTGTGGGTTTGATTCCCACTCGATGAAATGAAATATTGAATATTTTAATTTTTTCGCTCTGGTTTTACAACACGCTATGCCTCCAGAATTTAGCAAAAAGTGGGGAGCGGAGTGTCTTTACTCTTAACACCAGGCTCCTTCTGCCTACACTTCTACACAAGAGATACAGCGTGAAACTGAAAAAAATAAATAAATATAAAACATTTCAGATTTAATAATACCGATAATCATATAGGTAATACGAATTTACCTGTTAGTGAAAATATAATGGGCAGTCAAATAACAAATTCCAAAAATAAAAATAATGACCAACCGTCAATATCAACATCTGTCGATTTACTTAAGTCGTTGCCTGATATTAATTTAGATGATAATATTAAAGACGCAGTTGTATTGATATCTAATGACAACTTTGAATGCTCTCCACAATTAACATATAATATGTTAAATACAAAAATAACAACACTAAAAGACGTTACACAAGAACCAAAGAAAGTTCTATCTTGGAATGATTTTTTTGAAGCTGAAATATTTGAGGACCAAGACGACTCTGAAGAAAATATTATTGATGAAGTAGTACCCAGTACAAGTACAATAAATATTAATCAACAAATACCGACAGATATTTTAAATATGGATGAAAATGCTCGAGAGGTTGTTAATTGTGATAATAGTAAAGGTGATAACAGAAAACGGAAACCATCTTCAAACAGTGAAGTTTCGAAGGAACTAAAAATATTTGAACCAAACCAACAATCATTTCGAAAAGAAAAATATACAAAGACAGTTAAAAATTGGCTTGATAATGTTGATCCTGCGAATATAGTTGAGGAAGATGGCTTAGAAGAACATAGAAGTGATACCGTACCAAATTTAGATTTTTACAATAGAAAAAACAATGAAAATACCGTGTCTAATAAGGCTAAGAAACAAAAGCGTACAGTTCAAGCACAGCTCGCTAACAAAGATGGCATTATGAAATTTTGTAAACCAAATACAGTTACTAATAACATAACAACTGAAACTCATTGTTTCAAAGAAAATAATAATTCTAAAGATAATGATATAAAAAATGTTGATAAAAAACCTTTGAATAAGCTCAGAGAGAAGAAAAACCAAAAATTTGTGGTACCAGTAAAATCTCAAATACCAGTTCGAGATGTTACTTATGCTGTTAATGTAGTAGATGATAATAATTTTGAACTACTTAAGCGTGATTTAGAAGCCATTACAAATGGTGAAATTGTTGCAATTTTAGTTTATAGGTGAGGTTTATAAGTTAAGTGCATTGTAAAAATATAAATATAATAGTTTATGCCATTTTCTTTTTTTTTTTAACATAGCAATGGATTTTGCCAAGTGAACAGTCAACATACAGACGACTCTTGTGTCCCTGAAGGAATTATGATACAATTTAATGACACATACTTTTATTTCAAGAAAAATATTAATTGTGTTAAGTAAGTTAACTTCTTCACAGTCATAGCTCTGCAGCGTAGTAATTAATTTTATTCGTATTCATCTAATAGTTTGTGAAATAGCAAAATTTAAGTATGTATGTACTTTGCTCCATCTACTCGAGGACGTGTCTTCGAGTAGAAATCGAACTCGCTATCTTTGCTAACATTCAACTTGTCAAACAAGCCAAAGCATAAGCAGAAAATGGTTCTAGTTAATTATCATAGAGTAAAACAAGTTTACCAATATCTTTTCCCTATTAATTTGTGTGTAAAAATATATTAATTATATTTATTTCAGCGACTGCCTTAACTATATTATGACAACAAATACATTAATAGGTTACGATGTTAAAGCGACACTTATATTTCTGGTCCGCCATTTTGGACTAACTTTAAAAAGTTTCAATATTGTTGATGTAAAGGTAAGCTAATTTTAGTTTATTTTTTTAGCGTCACGCTGTATCCCGCACATAGCAGGGTAAGTAGAGAGAGTCTGGAAACCTAGTGTTAAGACACTCTCCAGATATTTCATGATGAATGGCGGAACTCAACACCGCTTTGCCATGTTGCAATAAAAATATTAAATATCGTTGAAAATCGTACGCTTGTACCCCTACACCACGGCTGCTCTTAATTTTTATTTTTTTATATAGTTTTTTAGCGCCATGCTGTATTTCGCATATAGCAAGGTGGGCAGAGGGAAAGTAGTATTAAGACACTCAATATCAAACCCCACGTTCCGCCAAATTTTCGGAACATTGTGTATTGAGTTGAAACAATTAAAAATATATTCCAGATTGGCGCGAATTTAATAAATCCTGATAAACCACCAGAAAGCTTTAGCGAACTACAAAAGTTTTTAAGCTACACGCCTTCTTACACGATAGTCACAGACTGCGGCTTGCAAAAGACGTGCTGGTACATGACCGTGTTGAGTGAATGTGGTGCTAAAATAAAAACTGTTTTAATGGAACAAGGCCTGTGGAAGGTATTCAGTGATATTGAAATGCCAATTGTGCCGATAATATCAGGTATTCGATGTGATTTTGTTTACTCAATTTCGCAATCATGTCTTTAGGATAGAGAAATCAAGATAATAATGATACTTTGTCATCCATTTTTTATACATTGTAGAGGTTTTATGTTTTTTTTATATAGAAACTTAACCGTGTTTTGTTAAACCAGATGTCACGGAGGTAAATATTTTAATACACAAATGCATATGTAAGTGGAAATCAAACGCACAACTACCTATTTATATTTTACTACCTATTCATATTTTAATACATTTTGACTTTACATATTTAAAGGATTGTTTAAAAAGATATATACTATTAATAAACTGCCTCATTAAACGGCCACCGTTAAATGCAGTGATGTCTTTGTGTCTTAATCAGTAATTTAAAAAAAAAAAATGTAAATGCCATAAAAATATTACTACTACCATAATAGATATGGAACTCCTTGGTGTACAAATCGACACAGACAAGCTAAAATCAATGGAATCCAAACTCCTCACTAGCATGAAGGAAGTCGAGGCTCAGTGTTATAAAGCAGCAGGGAGACCGTTCCAAATACTCTCCACTTCACAAGTTAGATCGCTTCTGTATGAAGAACTACGGTTAGATGCGAAGTCTAATGTTAAAATACGGGAGACTATCACTATCGGTGCTAAATCCACGTGTGAAGCTATGGTGAGTTTTATAGGGTTCCGTACCTTTTAAGGAAAAAAGGAGCCCTTATAGGATCATTTTATTGTCCGTCTGTTTGTCTGTCAAGAGCCTTTATCTCAGCAGGAAAGCTTAGAGATATCGAGTTGAAATTCAAACCACCTGCATAGATCTACGGCCCTATGATTTCCTGAAAAAAAAATCTTCATTTACTCAAAAAAACAAGATTTGGTTTATATCGCAAAAAAAAAACGAGTATTTCGACACTAGTAGTATTTCGATTTCAAGGGAATCAAAATTCATACGGTACTTCCTGGTGACCTAGAATTAAGAAATTTGGCAGCCAACATCTACAGGTAGTGCTAGTTGAGGAAAAAGCTTGACTACAATTAGACTACAATTGTGACTAAATCCTAAAAAATAATAGCCTAAAAGGGGGGCAAAATTTGATATTGAAGCCACTAGTTCAAGTTTTTGCCGCGTGTTCCCGGATTAGAATAAGATCTCCCAGGTACTGGTGGCGTGAGGTGACTAAAGTACGTGTAGTAGAGTCACGTGGCCAGCAATGGCAACACGCATGGGCAGACTCGATCGGATCATTACCACATGGCATTTAAAACCGGCGTTAAGTAGTGACTTTATGCCATTGCGTTTCGCATTAGATAATGCCAGGCACCGGTGCCCAAGCCCCATCCCTCAGCACCTGTGGTGTTGGAGAATCCCTCGTTGAGTCTCCAAACTCAGGCCGCCCTTCGAATTCTGGTGAGGGCATCATCTTGAGACTTGTTATTTCTGACGGAGACACAGCCTATCTCCAATACCCCGGTTACAAAATAGAACACAATTTTATGCATCATGCCGGGGTCGCTGTGTTCGAAAGGGAGTACTTAAGTTTCGAAATGGATCGGCTCATGGAGCACACGCAATCGGCTATCGACGATATGTTCTCACAGATCCTCTCCGCTGAGGTCGTGATACTTGGCGATTTCAATGCGCACAATGCCAGTTGGCTTGGGTCACGCACCACCGACCATGGCTATTTTTATATTTGCTATGGCCATCATTGTCCAAATTGGTTTAATCGCCTACGCGATTCCCTGATGTTGACATCCACAATTATCCTTACATACCTTATTGGATTTTCTGCTGACTTCACATCCGGAACAATGCCGGGTCGTCGTCGGTGCTCCCTTGTTGTCTTCAGACCACTGCCTGGTACGGAGTGTCGTGCCGCAACTCGTCGCGTGTGGCACTAAAAGTCAGCAGATTGGAATGGGATGCGTACATTTCACTCATCTTATCCCTGGAAGCCGGTTTGCTTTTCTTCTGATGATCCTAGTACCTGTGCCGCTGCTGTTGCTGATGTGTTTCTACAGGGCATGAAATTTTATATCCCTAGCACTGTAGTGCCAATCGGTGGCAAGTCACCGAGCCTCTAGGTTCTTTAAGTGGCAAATTGCTAGAGCAAGGTCCGAGCTTATCGCTAAAATCGGCAAGAAGCTTGAGAGCTACCTGTCTGGAACTTATTAGTGCTGGGCGCTCTCAAAGGCGGCACTTGGTAACTTTAGCCATCTTTCGTTTCCGCCGGTACGCACAGGAAATGACATCGTGGTCCACACGGCAAAAGAGAAAGCCAATCTCCTAAGTATCATCCACACCATCTGGATACGTGGCACTCCAATACTGTACGGTTTCGTAGGAATTTCCTTCCACGCGTCACTCAATTGTGGAATTGTTGCCTACCTGCGGCAGTGTTTCCGATACGAACTGGGTACCTTCAAAAAGCGCGTCTATCTTCACCTTAAAGGCCGGCAACGCACCTGTAGCTCCTCTGGTGTTACACGGGTTTGTGGGCGGCGCTGATCACTTACCACCAGGTGACCTGTACGCTCGTTTACCTTGTCTTTTTCCATAAAAAAAATAGTTCAAGTGAGGTATCCGATGAAAGGGCTCTTTCTAAGTAAATCTTCAGTTTCTGAAAAAGCTCATGACCTCCAATTTTTGTACGGAGCAGTCGGTGGGCGACTCGTGCTTGTCCGGTTTTTTATTTGTAGAGAGAAATTTATTGAGTTTTTGCGGGCAAATTATAATAACCTACTAAGCTCCCACTAGTACTACAGTATAGATCGGTAGTACTGTCGCAGCTGCGGGCCGTGCAGCACGTGCACGCGCTGCCGCGGCTGGTGCTGCACTACCGGCGCCTGCACAAGGCGCGCGCCACCTTCCTGCGCGGCGTCGCGCACCACCTCGCGGGCGACGCCGTTCATCCCACGTGGTACTCATTACAGTATATGTTTTGTATGTTGCTTATTTGGCTACTTCTGTGCCTACTTTGTTTACTGGAAACGAATGGATAATGCTGAACAAACTCATTGTACAATTTTTTTATTTAGTTTCACGCTACATCCCGTATATAGCAGAGAAGACAGAAGAAATTTAGTGTTAAGACACTCCGTTCCCCACTTTCCGTCGAATTTTTGGGGCATTGCTCACTCAACGCTACGCTTTGCCTTGTTACCAGAGCGAAAAAATGAACATATTTTTAATAATAATTCATTTCCTCGACTGGAAATCAAATCCACAACCGTCCGTTTACAGTCACACTCTTGTGCCATTGCGCATTGCGGGAAACGGAAGTGTCATAACACTAGGTCCAGGTTCCCCCTACTTACCCTACTATGTGTGCATCATAGAAATTGGAGATTAGTGAGCAAATGGTTGAAATTGCACGAAAAATAGAAAGCAACTGACAAATAGATAAGGGCTGCAAAAATATATCAATATATTTTGAATGAAAGCGTATAAATATATCTATAGACTCCATTTCTCCATTCTCGCTCCATATTTTTCTCAAATGGTATTTACATCAAAAAGTTAAAAGATAAATACCTATATGCAGGGACCAAACAGCAGCGGCGACAGGACGCATCGCAGCCAACAACCCCAACCTGCAGGCGATACCTAAAACACCCTTTATACTTACTCCGTTTCCCGAACATTGTGATGGTAACAGTTCTTTTTTTATTTTTTTGAATATTCCTTTTTTTTTTATTTTTTACCCATATCTATGAAAATGAAGGAACATTTATTTATTTCGTATATTATTCTTATTTTAGAGGCCACCGTGCTACTGTGGAGAACTAGTACCTAACTAACTAGTAACTAATACACTGATTGTTTACCCTTTCATACCTCATTCGGAAAATTATAGTACTTAAAATAGCTCTGAACGAATCATCGAGAGTCGCCATGGCAGTTGCGGCGTTCATTTTAGGTTTCTTAATGACTAAATGAATCCCCTGCAATGTTTGTCCGCAGCTACTCCTTCAAAAGAACAAGCACTGAACTTCCGTTCGATATATACGGCGCGCGCGGGACGCTGCCTGCTCGCGGCCGACTTCCAGCACATGGAGTGCAGAGTGTTCGCACTCGCCGCCGCTGACGAGGGGCTTCTCTCCGCACTCTCCTTAACCTGCGATACCTCCGAGAACTCTGGGACGGCACGCGATCTGTTTGTGGAACTCGCTGCTAATTGGTACGGGGTTCATTTAAATAATCGAATTATTTATTGTTTTTAATAGGCGTATGCTTATTCGTCATCTGATAGCAGTTATTCGCTCTGACAAAAACAAAGTTGCCATTCGGCTATGCTGAAAAGTGCAATGCTGATAAAAAAAGAAAATAGTTTTAATATTATCAACAGGTTAAAGAAGCCAGAAAGTGAAGTGTCAAGTGAAGATCGTGATAAAACAAAACGTTTATTGTACGCGAGTCTGTACGGCGCCGGCACCAGGAAACTCATGGAGATACTCAATCTTGGCTACGACCAGGTGCTCTCCATCATGACGAGCTTTAACAGTTCAGTATTATTTTCCATTTTAGTCTTGCCTTTGACTATATTTTGTAACATAATTTTATTTACAGTACTTGATATTGTATGATACTTTCAAATTAGCTGAATTTATTGTTTGTTCTCTGAACTAGCATTCATAGTATTTTATAGGTACCTAATTTGTATCCCAATTCCCAATTGAACACACTCTTCCACTTTACATGTCTAGGACAGATAACGTAATTAGGTTTTCAAATAGTAAAAGTTACATAAAATAAAATAAGTAAAGTAAAGTAAATAAAATACTATACTCCTTATTCCAGGAACATACCCCTGCCTCAGAACCTTCACACAGTCTGTCGTAGAGAGGTGCGCGCGCGCCGGCGGCCGCGTGGCGACTGGCAGCGGGCGCGCGCGCTGCCTGCCCGCCGCCGGCGACGACAGTGCGCGCGCGCAGCGACAGGCCGTCAACTTCGTTATACAGGGTGAGTGAGTGAGTGAGTGAGGTGGTAGTCTGTAGTAGAGAGGTGCGCGCGCGCCGGCGGCCGCGTGGCGACTGGCAGCGGGCGCGCGC
>DWAL01000238.1:0-12821 GCA_018230405.1 Heliconius hortense
TAAGTAAATATTTCATCTCCTCGAGTGGGGATCGAACCCACAACCAGTCGGTTTAAAGTCACACTTCGTGCCACTGCGCCACGACTTTATATATATTATTAAGAATATATAAAAATAATTGTAATTATAAATAAATTAAAATAAATAACATTTCCTATTCTTTATAATTAAAATGAGCTTATATTAAATATTTATTTATTAAGCCTATATTAAATATTTTAAAAACCAATATATTTTTTTAATTTCAATTTTAACATAATTTCTACTTTTACTGGTAACATAACTGTAAGCCCAAAACATTCTCTTATAGGACTATCAAGAAAATATCCAAGTATTGTCTACGTGTTATCCATTTATCGTCCATATGATAATGTGAACGGTCATCATTGACGACGCTCGAGAGTATCACACTGAATTATTTATAATCTTGCACCGAGATGTGTGCTGTTTGAAAAATAAATATCTAATAGGTATTTATATATCTTTTGCCTTCATCATTCTACTCAGGTAGATCCTGGACACTGTGTTACGATCGTGGAACACAACGCCGCCTTTTTTCTTAGCCGGGACCGGGTAAATAAAAAAGTATATAAGTATTTCTTTTCAGGGATAGGGCCAGGGACACTTTTCAGAGTAGTTTAATATATTCTCCAATGTTATTACAGTCGAAATTATTGATGACCTACTTCTACACGTGGACATTACATCCTATCCTACACTTACTTTTTCCATCGGAGGTCACCATTTCTTTCCGTTCTGTATGAACACTTCAAAATCAAAAAAGCAATTATTTAAAAACAAACGATAGAAATAAAACAAAACGAACATAAAAAAAACAAAATGTCAAAAAGCCTAAAATGTCAAAGTCTAAATATACTAGATGTAATATAAATAAAAAGAGTGTCGTGACTTGTCATCAGCGTGACAATGCAGTGCGAACAACACGCTGAATCATTTATTAGGAGGCCACAACTCAACGCCAGGGGCGCTACCAATAAATCGCTACATAAAAAATGCCTTCAGGATACTTTGTTTTTTTTTTTATTTTGTAAAGCATATTGTGTCGTATAGTGTTGTGACATAGAAAGAAGAAATTACTTATTTAAAAAATAAGTTTCACTATGGTTCCTTTAATAAAGGTTCTGTTTATTTTTTATTTAGTAAAAAATACTTACTGTAATAGAAATTTAGATAGGGAGAGCAGAACATTATTTAAATTGAAACATATATTTGTATTAGTTATTAATTGTTTCATTAAAGTTTGCCATTTTATAACGTCTTCAAATATTGTTCAAATAATTCAATTGTAAATAACTAAAAAATAACCCTAGAAACCAGTTCCGTACTGATGACTATATATTAACACACATTATTGTATAGAGCATAAAATTAAAAAACATCAACAATAGGTAATAAATAGGTGATATAGGTCTCGGAACAAAGAACTAGAAATATTTTCTTCGAATCGTCAATTACTTATAAACTGCCATCTTTAATGCGACGATACTAGGAACTCACTAATTAGCATTTATATGGCGTCCATTGGGTCTTAGCGGCTTTTATTTGACGTTTAATTAGATTGGAAAGTTTGGCGACGATGTTTTTGATATTTTAAACGAAAAATTGATTTCTAAAAATTTATTTTGGTTTCAAATATTTTATATATTAATGTAAAAATATGCCATAGACTGCTTGCTATTTTTTTATTGGACGCACACTGAATGTTAATACTTTTAATCAAACAAGTCAATCAAATATGTCACTTTTAATACAATCTAAAATCAATCCTAAACTACAACGATTTACGGCAGCTATTAATATCTAGCTAAGAGAACTAACCCCAAAAATACCAAAATAACATAATATTATATAAATAGTAATTTGATGCATCTTATATAATGAATACATTTAATTACATAACAAAGCATAGAAATAAAGTACACGAGTATGAATATCTCAAATGAGCCATTATGCAAATAGGCATCTCGAGACAGGCCCGAAAGTATTCCTTTTTTGTTTCACCTGAAAAATTGAAGATTCCACTGCGGCCGCGTATCAAATAACTTAGCCTTTGTTATGGTAATGTTGCTGAATTATCTTTTCTGTGTGTAATCTGGATATAAAAGTTGTTGGAGTGCTTTCACTGAAATCAACGCATAATCACAACTAGTCTGTTATTTAAATTTTGTGATTTTTTTGCCATAATTACGAAATGTTACTTGTAAATTTGATAATTAAAAAAGACTACATACATTTCTTGTTTGAAGCTTTCTTCTTGATCGTAATAAATATTATTTTTTGAAATAAAAATAAGTTCAAATAAGCCCATTGATAGATACGTACTGAACTTACTGATAATAAAATTAATAACCATCTAATTATTAACGTATTATTATTTATTTAAAAACATTTTTTTATCAAAATATATTAGCGAAATGCCCACTTATTCCACAAAATCCAAACACAGTTTCATCATACTGCTTGAATGCCGCTGCAAAATCGAATTTCTACTTGAACGACTTCGGGAATCTTTGAACCCTTTGAGAATGTCCGCGACTTCGCGATAGATCAAACGAAATTACTCCGTTATATAGATCGTAGTTACTGTGCGCTGTCAGATTAAAAACTTTATCGGGTAAGTTTAATAAGCTGTAATAGAAAAAGGTTCTGGACGCTTGATCGAGAGCATTGTTCAACTTTTTAACAAAGTTTAATTTAAGTAACCTTTCATAGTACCATTACCATAAAAATACAAAAATAAAATTAATTACACCTCATTTCATTCCTTTGAATGAAGAATACAATAGAAGAAAATATGATTTAACTATAACAGCAATATTTGTATAAGCATAAACGAAACTACTAACAAAAGGATGCAAGTGTTACATAAATCTACCAAATTTTCTTTTTGTATGTGAATAAAGCCAATTGGAATAATAAAGATTGACATAGTAATAAAATTGTCAGACACTCGAAAACGGTTCTACCGAATCAATAGTTTAAAATGGCAAACAACATAACACTTTTGGCAACATATCAAGAAATAAATTGGCAGTACGCGATACAGGTAATGCTCTATATAATAAAATTATCACAAAAACTACATGAACTAAAAAAAAACTACATTAGACAAACGGAGAGTTTCAACACTGAGTGTGAGTTGAAGAAAAATATGAAAAAGATAAGCGATACAATAACGAAATTATGTAATATTTAGGTACATAATATTCAGGTTGTTGAACATTTCCCTTCAAATTTTCAACAGTGATTTAGCGAGTTTTGTTATTATTTAGACGCGATAAATATTCACAACGAATGTGAATTAAGTAAACGCTAGCTTATATCAAAATACACAATTCATAAAAGTCGTTTTAATAACCAGAAATCTTCAGTTCGCCTTGATAGAAGGGAAGTATTAAAGATATTTTAAGACATAATGCGCGTCGAGGCCGACGTTAAAACAGATTTATTATGCAGTTTCCATTATTTCAATTTATTCGGGTGAGCTGCGATGATTGCGGGCATCGCTTTGAACGGCGCTGCGAGCCGATTAACGTGTACGTTGCCGTTACAAAATATTATTTATATCAATCATAATTAAAAGTACTTACTTATACTTTGCGTATAAATTTAATATTAAACAAAAAAGAAAGTAACATAGTACAGAAATTCAAGTAAAATTTCTTAAGTTACAATATACACTCTAACTTCTTCATAATAACATTACAAAATATGAATATAGTTTTTAAGGAGAATATAATATAGTACTTACATGGAGCGGGACTTGGGGGTTCAGCGCATATTCCGATGGACTTGCTGGGGTCGTCGAGTAGGGTTTGCGCGAGCCGGTAGTCGCCGAGTTTGATTTGAATTTGCTGACTCACTCGATCCCTATTGCCCGTCACCTGAAACAATTTAAATATATTAGCAATATGTCAGACAAAAAATATTTTTATACTATATACAAGAACCATTTAAAAAAGATAATTTATGCCAGTAAAGTTGACAAATCAAGGCTGAGTAAATTTAGCCGAATGAGATCAAATGCTATATAAATTCGCTCAATGTCATTTACAAACAGACAGACGTGAAAATTTCACATTCAAAACAAACATACTGAACGTTTATTATTTTTGCTTTTATATTAATATACGTAGAACATCATAGCGTATTAGTTAGGATCGACGTCAAAATCACTGAAGTGAATACGGCTTTCGCCGTAAGTAAATCTTGTTTATCAAGTGAGACCACCTCGGCGGACCTATTCTCATGAATAAAAAATATACAACCGTAATGACATATTATGTCAAAATAGCATGGATCATGGAATACAACACCGGAGGTGACACGTTAACATATTGCACACGCAATGTAATTCTACTCTGATGTTAAAAGCTGAAGAGTTTGTTTGGTTGAATATGCTTAGCTCACGAACTACTGATTTGAATTGGAAAAATAGTTTTATAATAATCTGTCATTTGCGCGCAGAGGCAAAGTTTCAGGTAAAAGCTTCTAGTTATTTTTATCATTATATATATGTAGTGTTAAGACACTTCATTCACATGAAAACACTCCGTACCCATCTTTCTGCTGTATTCTGGAAGCCATGCGTGCTGAGTGGCGGAACTCAACGCTTTTTATTATATATAATATTCTATAATAATATTATTCTATAACTTCAAAATAAATATACATACAAAAAAAGAAAATAAATAACAAATGGCTACAAAAATAATGAAATATTGCTAGTATTATTAATTTAACACGATCTCTACATAAACAACTTCCGTCGCTGGAGCTATTAAATGTATGATAGAATATTAATTTTGAAACTTTGTCGTAATCACGGGACATGTTTTATTTAAAATTCATTAACAATGTACATTTGGATTTATCATTAACGATCAACAAGATAACCTGTGACGTACAACGTAAATAAAATATATATTTTGTATGTAGCTGTAATATATCTGTCACACTGCTCACAGAGATGTCCATACGTATATCTTTTGTTTTATTTATGTTACGCCTATCGTAAATGTTAGCGCTATTTTGACACTTAGTAAAATTAATTGATAGCGTATGTACAAAATCTCAGATAAGAAGTCTCAAGAAAAAAATCGTCCAGAAACTTGCGTAAACGATATTTGGACACTTCATGGTTTGGTAATATTAATGTGAATAATATTTTATAATTGAGAAATAAATAATATTTTCTTTATATATATAAAGCTGACAATTTTTCTTATGTAGTAATGGCAGAAAAAGTATTTTTCTTAATAAAGAGAGAGTCGAGTCGTATATTTTAAATAATATTATCTTCCCAAGTGGAAATAGGGCTGACTACAACTACAGTCTCATACAGTAGGCGGCGTTAGTCAGCGCCACGTTCCAAATGCATTGCATCGTCATTGCATATATACTAACTAAAGTGTACCATTATTAGTTACGGCAATCATCAATGTATCATAATGTGACTCAACATTAAAATTAGTAAGGGTTATGGTGGAACAGAACAATATCGTAATTTAGCACTGAAGAAGATGAATGACTGACTGACTAACTTTAAGTACTACAAATATAGTATTAGTTAACTAAATAGCATCTCTGAGTGTGGCTGTAAGTCGCGTTACTAAAGTAGAGAAGTATAAACAATAAAACTGTTGCCATTCCATGATTTTACGGTATTTAATGTATAATACAAATAAATAATGATAATTAACATCTACCTATCGAAAAAAAATCATATGAATATTGTTTTACTAAATAAATAATACTCACATAGTTTTTTTTTTCTAAATTCTAATCAACAATTAAGATTGTGAAAAAAGTAATCAACTTTTTGTCTGTCTGTCGATCTATTGTAAGAGTTACCAAACAATGAAGGTTTTCTCGTTAAAGTTTTTAGCTTAGTTTATTTCTAAAATAACCTGCCTAACCCGGCCGTATCGTTAGTTGTTAACGACAGCTTCTGTCGTACGATTCCGGATGTTTTTGCTAATCTTCTATATCGTAATATCTACATTGCATTGGATACTTAACCGCAATCTATTCTATGTAATAAAATGATAGGCCATTTTTTGCATCATATATACAACTTACAACAAAATTATATATAAATATTTATTTGTCTGTATGTCTGTCTATTTAATGATAAAAAAAAACAATGTAAGACACTGTTTTACGTAAATATTCTAATTAATTTCGATTACTTAAATCATCCTTGTAAAATATCTACAAATAGATACCATTCATGTATTAATTATTAATATAGGTATACATATTATTATAATTAAATTAGTTAACAATTAAGTGTTTAAGGAAAGTTATGATAACTTATAACTTACTAGTTATAACTATAATTAAACCTATCAATTGCTATTAATAATTGTATATCAATATAAAGTGGCAGAACTGGTAAATAGACAATCAGAAATTAAATATATCTAAAAAATATATAAAATATAATAATAAGTTTTTAGTGATGTAAGGAAAAGAAATACGATAAAATAAAAAAAAGACCCCGTTAAATAACCAAAGCAACCACATAAATCTTCATATTGTACATACTCAGGGAAAACAGAATATAAGTATATAGTTTATTTAATACAGGAGGCAGCTGCAGTTTCGTCACTGTATCAATCGCAATTAGCAACGAGGGCACAATTCAGTCAAGGCTGGCCGTGTTTACGATTTTCGACACCCGCATCGTGTCTAGCTAGTCTATATTTACACCGTAGATTCACTTCACGCATATAAGACACGTATTGGTCTAAACATAGCTACAGTTACTCAGTATGTGATTCATCTATCAAGACAATATATTATGCCGTCGTGCCCATTTATTTGTTCATATATAAATATACAATTCTTTTTGGTATATTTTTCAATATATTGAGGTTCAATTACTATTTTAGTTGGGAGTGGAGTGCTTAGCATAAGATTCACTCTGCCTACCTTGCTTCATGCAGGATGCAGCGTGAAGCTGAATAAAAATATTTATATATTTAAGATAATATTAAAATATTTCTATACAATTAATTTGGCAATAACACAGCTTGTATTCGTTTGAAATTGACAAAAGAAAATCACTTCCTTTAACCAAAATTCAAAATGTTGCTCGAGTGGCAGCAATATCTCTTAACGCAATGAATAATATGTACAAAGTAGCATTATTGTCTGGGCGCATCCTCAAAAGAGTCATTTAAAATGTTTATTATTGTATCTGCCAAAATATTTCATGATGAGTTGTTGGCTTTTGTTTCAAGCTGGATATTCTTCGAGATTTAAGTTTTAAATTCTTTGTTCCGTTCCCCCTTAGCTGATGAATTGACCTGTTTCATTTTGGCCATAACGATCCAAGGCAAATATACAATGGAGACAGGAACGCAACTCAGAAAAAATGGGATTGCTCTAAAAATATCGATGGATCAACATTTATATTTTCAATTTACTTTATAGCGGTATTGTGGAGCCGCAACTATGAAATCACAAAGGAGAGGAGTCAAAATGTAAATTCCGTAAATCGTGGTGTGTTTCATCAAAGCAAGCAAAACATAGACCGCAAATACCGGGCTAAGGCAAACAAACGTGCAATTAATTCAATAAAACTATACGAACGGCGCGAGGGAGCGAAGCTGGTACAACCATAAATATGTCAATGGCGTAAGTAAAATCGTCCGCACCCCGCACTCGCACTCGCACATCGCGTGCGTAGAGTCAACGGCCGGCGCAGTGGGCCACGAGCACGAAAATAACGAGCCAAATGCACACTTTGCACTAAGTTTCTACGTAACCTAGGTCATTATAAATAATACATACTAAATATATTTTTTTTTATTTTTGTATTTTTGAGGTGGGAATGGGGTTGGAAGACAAGAAAGATATGATGGATAACCAACCTGCTTATCCTAGTTGTTCTAGCTTGTACACTTTTACTTTATACCAATGATGTAGATATTGTATAGTACATATAATAGTAGATAAATACCTACTATATAATCCAGCATATTTGAAGAAATAAGATTTAGAGTAATCTGGCAATAAGTTTCATATTTACAAACTAATAAGCATAAACTCTTGTTACCATAAAAAAAAATAAGAAATGAGATAAAATAAATAAGATGATGACCAATATGACATGCGATGGCAACCCGAAACAGCGTGGTAATAGCTATCAAGAGAGATGGATTAAGGCGCCTAAGATACGCCCAAACTCCGCGATACATACAAGACGTTACAACGTCTTGAGAACAATTTTATGTCGCTAGGCTTAATATGGCGTTAGCTACATTGGGGCAGATTTGGCAGAAGCGGTGTACTGTTGTCTTGACGATAACAAGTATTAACTCGGCAGCAAGTGGCAGTTTAACTAAGTAACTTGAAGGGCAATAGAATTTTGAAGTGACAACTTGTTTGCTATAAAAATAGATTCTTTAAGTGTTCTGATAATTTTAATTACGTATAAAAAGAAAGAAACAAAGCAAAACAAATGTTAACAGATCAACAAAAGTTACAAACCAATTCAAATAAAACCTTAACATTTCCAGATAAAAAAAGTTGTGTGAGCATATAACCGGAGGATAATAGGGATAAATTGACATGCCCATTAAATCGCGAAATACTCGAGCTCCTAAATAAAAGCTATATGCTAGACAATACGATTATCAAAGAATATTTTTCTGCGCAAGGACGAGGGTGTGTAGAGTAGTGGAGTGGGGGGTGGCGAGGGTGGCGGTTTGTAATGAGGCCGTCTAGACGCTGTACGGTATTACAATGCTATATTGTATTTGTGTTTGTATCCTAACCCTGTATCCACCTCGCGGTATGCAAATGATTAATGAACTGCAAAATTAACGCAACCATGTCCGATATTCGTGACAGCCAATTTGCATTACAAATATAAAACGCTGTTTGGCAATTTAAAATGTCTTCAACTAATTACTATACATATTTATTATTTATATATTATAACGTAAAAAATAACTATTATTGATGGTATTGCTTTCATTTAAATATTGAAATATGCATAAAAACGTGTACAATATCAACAAATAAACTCATACACTCCTCGGATTGAATTTAAATTTTACAATATATATGTATCAAACACGAATGTATTAAGAGATTAAATAAGCGCATAACGTTCTTATGCATATTTCTAATAGACTAAAAGTAATTTATTTAAATGAGTATAAAAATAAATTAATATAAAGTGTATAAAGAGTATGCGGAAACCTCGGAATTTATATGAGCGGCCTTGTCAAGGTGATACTCGAAACAGGTATTACTTGAAACGAGAAACTGAAAGGTAAAAAATGAAGAACTTGTTGATAATGACACTAAATACTTATGATGATACACTAAATACTAAAAAGAATAAATAACCAGCCGTTCTATATAAAGTGATCTCATAGTATAGTAAAAGGTTTTAAGATGTCTAATTTGTTCTGATAAAAAAAAAATCAAATCGTTCTAGACTTTCTGCCATTTCTGAAATGAAATATTTAATAATTTCATTTCCTAGCTCTGATAACGACGTAAAGCGCGGCGTTGAGATCCGCACAAAATTCGTCGGCCTTTAGAAGTTGTCGGAAAGTCTGGAACTGAAGGGTCTTAATGGGAACAGAGTGTCTTAACATTAGGTTCCCAGATTCCCTCTGTTTACTCTGCTATGAGCGGGATAAAGAGCGAAACTAAAGCAAAACATGCAGTAAGTACTTAATAAATAACATTTGACTTCAAAAATTGCCAAAACTACAATCTACATATATGTATGTAAAATGTATACATAAATAAATTGCATACGTTTATTACAAAGAACTAAAACCAATTAAACGTCGCTCCTGAACTGGAGTTGACGTCGATAAGCGTCACTGTCTGACTCCGAGCCATTCGACGTCCATCCTCTTTTAAATAACAAATAAACTACTAACAATATATCTGCTCTATCAATTTTTATCTGAGAATACTAATTACAATTTACAGTTAGTTATAAGTTTGGCAAAAATTTTTTTTTTAAGAATTGACAATAAATAACTTTAAAAGTCGTAAAAAGAAGTCGTATGAAACGGCGCAGTATTAAATGTATTTTTTTACCTTAAAGTATTCTCTGGACACGTTTACTTAAAAGGCTTAACCTTTTAAAATACACGATAAATAATACAAGATTAATCTAATATAGTAGATTCTATTGAATTAAAATATATTACGCAACACAGACGTCAGTCAATATATAATTTGTCATACAGTACACAGTCAACAACTCTAATGATTTTATAATTACCTCCTCACTTGCGAAAGAAAATAACTATACAAGTATGCAAGTTAATTCTAAAATAATCGCTATACCTACTCGTATCTTAAATAAACATTAATAATGCATCGCTTACAACATTTATCCTGAATATTTAGTATACAAAAGGATGGAGAAACTAAAAAAATATATAAGTAGAGGTATATACAATATTCAGAGCGCTACATTGTGGAGGGTGTGGGACTGAAAACGAGGTGATTGTAGGTTCTATCCCTACTTAGGCTAAAGAATCATTTCCATTTCCCTGATCTGTAAAGACAAAAAGCGGCGTTGAGTTTCATCATATACAAAATAATGAATGATTCGTTTTATGAACGCATTTCGCATACATACGGATGCTCATAAGGCAGTTAGGCAAGAAGACGCTAAGACTCTGTAAACACTATGTGGCGCAACTCGCGGCGGGACCGGTTCAGGTTGTAAATACGCAATTTAAATGCAACCAGAACATCTATTTGATTAAATATTAGATTAATTCCTTCCCCTAAAAGACAGACATTGGTGTTGTATTACGAACTTGACATTATGTTTATATGATATGTATATATGCTTGAACTTTATGGTAATAAAAATAGGTAGTATTATAAAAGATAATTGAAATAGCTACTTTATATATAAAATGAATGAACATTTTGATTAAGATTTTGTTTCAATTTTAATATCTTTTGGAAATAATATAAGAGTTAATGGCTTATATTGTTGTGTTCCATAGACATGTGTAAAGTTTCACACCACATAAACTTTTTTTAGTTTAACACTAAATAGAAGAAAAGCACTCACCTTTCAACTAGCGTTCAACAAAAGACACTCGGGAGGGATATAAAGTTTAAAAAGTAAAGCAACAGGCGGGCGTCGGCGGCGGTGGCGGCGGCGGCGGCGGAGCGGGCGGCGCTATCGGATTCACTTTGAGGAGACATTGAGGTTTAATTACAGCCGTGTGTGTTTGTTTATGCGCGCTCGGAGCGCTTCGGTGCATCGCGAACTGGGTCGCGCCCGTGCGCGCCGCTTTTATATATTATTATATCTCTTCATTCTTCGTTATTTATATTCAAACCACTATAGGTATTGTTAGAGGCTATTAGTTTTAACCACTTTTTAAGAGACAAAAGCGGATATAGGAAATCCTGTATACGGTTTGTTAAACGTCCCAGTGACGTTCAAAACAGACTTCACACAAAGTAAACACGGAGCCGCGCGAAACACTCTCGTTATCATCGGAGTAAATATTAGACAAGTAAATCATTTGGCAACAATTTCCTCGCGATCCGACGGAACGTGAGCGTAATTACCGACGTCAAAGCGTAAACAACCGCGGCCTCGAACTCGCTCGGGGTTTGCTCGACCGAGAACATTTGGGTTTTAGTGTTCGCACTCGCAGCTCGTTGTACGACTGGGAAGTGTACGACTGTACGCCTCCATATCGGGGATCTCATTAAACTGAACGAGCAGGAGCTATCAGACCAGCATCTTCGCCGCGACTCCGAGCGAGCACGGCGCGGGGACAAACATAAAATCACATGCTTCATTCTCACTGCGAACGGTCACGCGATCTGCGGCGACGGTTGGGGCGACGCGCGACGTGGGTACGTAGGCTTCTAAGAACTTGCCTGACACAACGAAAGAGTATTGTGAATTATGTGTACCGACCGATCCGATCGCATGTTGGACTATTATTAAATGCAATATTACAAATGTATGTAACAGTAACTTTGTGAACAGAGAGTCACTTTCATTGTCGTCGTGTGTATTATGTGTACCGACCGATCCGATCGCATGTTGGACTATTATTAAATGCAATATTACAAATGTATGTAACAGTAACTTTGTGAACAGAGAGTCACTTTCATTGTCGTCGTGTTATCTATGACGAATTTCACGATCAAATAAGAGACAAATGTCAACAAGGAGCCTTGATTAGAAAATGAAAAGTTAAATGGAATTGTAGAATTTAAATACAGGCGGAGATCGGAACATTTGAAACTTCTTGGGCAAATAAATGTGGGTAATATGCTGAATTTGAATTACGCATAGGGGATTTTGACGCTTTGTATAATTTCACACTTTACTTTGCTACGTTCGTGTTAATTTCTTTTAGAAAAATAAAATGTTCGAACAAAATATCTTGACCTACATGAAAAAATATAATTATTTAAAACGAAATACATAAATATGTAACCACAAAGAACTAATTAAAAATGATATTACGTTTGCTTTGTAAGCAAGCAGACTCTAATATTTTGCTGCAATGTCAGCCTATTTTGTACGAGTAGAATTTGCGGATGTTGTTGCCAAATCGAGAATCCGGTTTCGCGAAATCCGGCGCTAGCTAGACAATCTCTTCGAATTAATAAGCTTTTATTTTTTGAAAAAAATGAGTTTAAGCTATAAAGTCGTATGATTTTATGTTTTCGTTATTTTTGTATAAAATTCATGATCTAATCACACTATGTCACCTTATCATTTACTCGACAACCATTACGTTCATATAGAGTATGCATAAGTAATT
>DWAL01000239.1:0-12796 GCA_018230405.1 Heliconius hortense
ATTATGAAAGACATTTAAAAAATATATTGTATTTTTTTGTACTACATATACTTACTATGTATAAAAATATATAAAATGTATGTCGTCAACACTATTTAGTTTAAAACTAACAATAGATTCAGGTAAGTTGTATGAAAACCATAGCTTTGCATATCATACAGCACTGTACCTAAATTGATTGGAATACTTGGTGTACTGAATTCAATAGACTCCTTAAGACGATTTCCGGCACACGAGTTCGTGTCGTTTGATGTATAATTCTCGTATGTTGAAAGATGCAAATGGATATTACATTTTGATTTGTCAAAAGTTCCTTTGTCTAAGCTACAAAGGAAATCTTGAACCACAAAGAATAGTAAAATCTGGTTTCGAAGCACCTTCTCTGGTTATGTCACAAATCCTTTTCAGCATCTGCTTATATCAAGTTTCACTTATCCAAAAGGTATCGGAAAAATTCTATTGATATAATGTACTAACTTTTACCTGTCGGTGAAACGCTTGTCATTAAGAGTCATGTATGAGACATGACATATTGTAAGTGCCCAAAGTTAACTTTAACCACAGGGTTACATCGAAATAATTAATTTCGTATATATGGACTATCCAACATAATTTTATACAATTCCTCTAGTTTCTTAGATTAGGCGTTAAACAAACAATGTACATGAATTGTTTGTTTAACGCCTAATCTATTCCTACCTACCTATTCTTGTTTTGGAAAATTGATATACAGTATCGTAGAAATTTATACAATATTCTTTTATGGTCCACACAAAATATATTCAATATGATACAATTTTAAATAATAAATATGATAGTAACCAATAATAATCATAACATGTATTCCCATTGCTCCCAATGAATTATAGCGGCTGGTTTATCCGCGATAAAATTAAACCGGCGCGCCGGGCGCCTCCGAATTACTCGCTAAATTACCGGTTGTTGTGGAAGCTCCCTATTGTTGTGCCGATTATTCCTCAATGCCTCTGACGCCCAATATGCTTATTAATTTGAGTAATTTTTCACGTCATCTCGTACTATATTCTGCTAATGATAACTAATACCGAATATAGGTTCGGTATAAATATCAGGATATTTGAGCATGAATATGGATTTATATAAACTGTATTAATAATTTACTATAGCTTCTGTCTAAAATGTGCATCTATTATTTTTTCTATATTATAGAAGAATGGATTGATTTAAAAATTGTTAGATTTTTCGTAGATATTCATGAACGTTTGTCTATTTTTTTAAATTTTATGTCGAATTTTATATACTGCTACCGGTAATTATAGTGTAAATACCGGTAGAAGTATAGTGTGTGCTTATAATCCATCCTATTGTACTCTTAATTTTACTTTTTATTTAATTTAAAATATAATTTACAACTCAAAACAATGCTGATTAGTAACATTTTACAATTTACATACTACCATTATATTTAATAGCCATTCACTTGCAACACAAGCAACTCGTATAGTTCTTCTCCACAGTAGATACACATTTAAAACGAAAAGTACATTACAAAGTTAGCTTAGGTGAAACATTTTACAAAGCATCGGTGTCGGGGCCAGTTAAGTTTGAAACTGAAACAATTATAATAATGGCTTACACATAAAGCAAATTGGCCGGAAGCTCATTTGATTGCTAGCATTAATGTTGTGTTCACTTATTTGTGACCTGGTTATTAATTTAATTGTAACAACTTGTTTCATAACCTACTTGGAAGGTTGCACGATCATTTTGTGTATATTCTACATTTTCATTTTGGAAATACTGGTTAGTTTTTTACTTACCTTTATAATTTGGATAGGATTTTATTGTATTATAATACTGCGGCCCCTGCGCGGTTTCGCGTATTATTTAGGTGTATTTGAGGATTTCATTCTGTTTTATATATAAAAAAAACTAAATTTATATATAGACATTTTATTTCATTTGAACGTGAAAAATATTTAGTTATTTCATATCTATTTACTTAAGTAGGCGTTAGATACGCGCATAACCAGTGCAGTTTTTCCTGAGCAAATGCGGAATTCTGTTACAGTAATATTTTTTTATGATGACGAACTTCAAGGTTCAGCTGTCCCGTAGATAGAGCCCGGAAAAACAGAGTGTAAGACAGACAGACAAATAAAAATTTTATAAATTTTTTTAGCATCGTGCAAATAACTAAATTCACTTGAAACAAGACGGTTGTTTTGAAATTACAGACGGACACTTCAATTTCATTTATATGTATAGATTTGCATGGTGATATTGATGTTTCACGATTCATATTAATTTACCAAAGCTTTAGAAATCAGGTCTCTACAGCAATCCTCCACAGCACATATGAATTGCAAGGTGAAACTTTAAAATTGTAAATTCCATTCTAGAGAAGTTTTGTTGGGAACACCTGCGTACTCGACAGTACGTGGAGTTTTCTCATGGGTAACGACGCCCGGGGTAATGGGGGGAAATAAGTCGACGTTCCTCGCGCCTAATTTGGCAACCCGACGCCCGGAATTTATAGAGGCGGGTACGGCTTGAAATATTCGAAGGCTCCACTCGGCCGTGAGTTATGAATGAGACCCGTTAAAGAAACCGGAAAATTTTTAACGGCGCGCCCCCGATAACGCGCAGTGCGAATGCAATTGATACTGTCCTTTGGACGACCTTTTTTCAATGCTCGGTGTTGATATAAAAATGTCTCCAATATACAATTTGTAAATATGAAAAAGCAAATCATAGATAGATATTAATAAGGGGCTATAAATAAAACGTCTTATTTATATTATGTTTCGCGATAGTAGATAAAAATATGTTACATTTGGTATGTTAGTAATATGGTTGTGGATGCTATAGTACGAGTTGACTGTCGCATCATGATTTGGTCTTGGGCAAAAATCTTTGCGAATGTTTTACGGGTTTTGTCAAAATTGTTATAAAAAATATATATAATATATTTCTTAAAAGTATCTAAGCAATTTTTTCATGAAAGGATACTATTATAATTTTGACATTATCTCTGAAACGACAAAACGAATTAAACGTTCGATAATATAATTTGTATGGAACCTGCTTTTTGATAGACAAGACGCAAGAACATCATTGGAAAAGTAATGTTTTTAAAGCTATGGATACTTTTAGAGGTTGAAACTACAAATTGAATTTTCAGTGACGTGAATATTTTATACGTTCAGTTGTTGACTTTAGCGAGCTTTGCTAGAGCCAGTGCTCACCTGTGTTGTAACATGATGTTAAAACGCTTGGTTAATTTTAGTATAGATTAATAATGTAAGAAATAACGCCATCATTGCCCACGATGAATATGCCTTAAATTTTATCTTAAAGTATAATTACATAGTTAGAAAAGAAAATATTTATAATACAGATAGCACTCTGAAAGGTTATTATGTATTTTTTTTTCAAAATAGGAGAATATTATGCCATGATAATTTTAAGAGAAAAAAATACTATAGAAATTCAATTGTAGCTTACATGAACGGAGAACTTTTGAGTATATAGTATTCCATTTGTATCTAATATAATATGCACTTAAACCTCCTGGCGGCGTGTCAGCAGTCAGGTCACGTGTCGAGCTCGATAACGCGGGATACTTTTCGATCGGCTACAGATCTTTACGAGATACGCGTGTGATGAGAAAAATTGAAACCGTTTTACTCGTCACAAAGAAAATGCTTTACTTTGTTATCATATTAAATAATATTAGGAAAATATTTTGAAATGTTAAACATAGGGTTAGCAATATTATTTTTTTTAAATTAATTAAATCAGCTTCACGTTGCATCCCGCACCAGGGAAGGCAAAGAGAATTTAGTGTTAAGATACTTCGTTCCACACTTTCCGGCGAATTTTCGAGGCACTTCGTGTCGAGAGGTGAATATCAACGCCTGGCTTTTGCCCTGGTGTGAAACCTTGCTAGAGCGAAGAAATTAAAATATTAATAAATAATAATTCATTCCCGCGATTGGGGATTGAACCCACTCTTATGGCCCTGCACCACAACGACCTAATTAATAAACTAAGAAATTGTTTTTATTAAAAAACAGCAAACAACGTAAACCACCAATACGTATTCACAGCTACTGTGCCATCAATAAAACACGATGTCACAAGGCCACCACCGCTCGCCAGCTAATTTTCATACTAAACGAGCGACTGCATTATTAAAATGTTCCGTCACGTGACAGCTCTCGTCTCACTCCAGCATTTAAACTTCCCAGCTTTACATACCCTCCCTTTAATATAACATTGGCTCGTAAAATATTTTCCACCCTTGTAGAGCTTATCAATACATTAATGTAATTTTCTTTAATTTAATGGAGCCAAGTGGAAAATGTTCTTTCGCGTCTGTAATATTAAAGGTTTGAAACTGTTCGCTTGTATTTTAAATTTTATAATGTAAAATTAATGCTATCATAGCAACGGCGATTATTTTAATTAGCTTTCATTGTTGAGAAGTTATGTAATTGATGAGATAAGTTCCTATTTTTTTTATTCTATATAAAATTAATTTATAATATATTTTGAGTGTTGATTTATAACAATATATATTACCAAGTACAATTTGAAAAATTGTTTAGAAATAAAGTGAAGCGAATAAATAATTCTTCAAGCAACGCTATTGCAACAATCGCGTTATTCATGACAAGTTTGCGCCATATATCTTAGCGCTCGTTGAGAGCGAGTGTCAAAACTAAAGCACTATTTCTTATATTTTATACTCACTTGGACACAAAATTGTATCAAAAACTTTTTCAGTTAGCGAAAATTTGTCAAATATTTTTCGTGAAATATCAGATTTATTTATAAAGCTCTACAATATTTTCGTCTGGTTTTCAGTATAAAGTAAATAATGACAAAAAAAGAAACAAATGCTGACAAAGTGAATATTTTCTTTTGGCTTTGTTAGTTTTTGTGTTTTATAGCTTTCATTTGATCGTATATCTATTTTGAATTTTCACATGAAATAGTGAATACAGCTTATTTCTAGTGAAGAAGGTAAAGGATGTTAGTGCGTGTGCAATTGGCGCTGATGCAATAAGCACTTGCTGACGTAACATCAGATCTTGTAATGGATGGTTTTTTCACAGAGTATTTCAAACAAATGCATATCTACCACTAGAGCGATACCAACATATAAATATTAAATAGAGTAATTGGAAAATATTACAATTAAAAGTGTGAAAGAAATTTGTATCAATACATAATGTAGTGTGTAGTGTAATGAAATTCCAAATAAAAATACAACTAGTAGCTTTACGCTTTATTGCTGCTGCGGCTGCTGGAGTAACCAGCTAGAAAAAGCTAAGCTAAAAAAACTGTGTTTTCTATATTTTCTTAGAAAAATTCACGACTTTTTCACAAAACATTTAAATGAAAAAAATATATATTCATGTAGGTAAAAATGATTAACCTAAAAGCTTTCGTATATAAAAATGATTACAATACTTATTTCAGCATCAGTCAAATTTTTATTCCTCGTATGTTTGCGCCATCCATCTCGCCGCATTTTCATATGCTGAGAGCAGGTGTCAAAACTAAGAGACGTTAGGCTAATGTATGCAGATCGCATCTCGCGAGCCACGCTCGCTGCGTCGAGTTCATCCCCCCATTACCTCTGCTTCATTTTAGCTTGTCAGGCCAAAGTGACCTAACCTCAAGAAAACCAAAAATGTTTCTTATGCGTCTGTATCCCAGAATAAATATTAAATATATAATCTGTATACATTGAATAATATCGACTATATCGTATTTTGTGACAGTTTAAACAAACTTATTTCTAAATTTTTAAAGTTTTTTGCTAAATTAAGGCTAGGTCATTTGCACTTGTAGCCTCAGTTTGCGTGCAGGTGTCAGTTTTTATGATAATAAGTTTTAATTAACTTATGAACTTAGCGTCTCCATGCTCGGAGGTGGTTGTCATTTTATTATGAAATAGTTTTACTTAGGTTGCGAGGCGAGAATAATACATCGTTATATTATTACTTGACAACTACTGTTACAACTAAAGTATTATCGGAACTACGGGGCAGAATTAAATGTTTTTTTTTTCTGAACAACTTTTATTAAGCGTGTGCAGGATCTAGGCTAGTATTAAATTAAAAAAAAAGTAGCTGTATTTTGAAAACAATATATCATAGTGGTCCAGCTAAACTATAAGATGTAATGAAATGCAGCCTTGATTTGAATTGAAAAATATAAATAATTATAATAGGAGAATAAGAAACAAAACTAGTTGTATTGTTAAAACGAATTGCGGCTATCGCATCGCAATGTGACAGCGTTCGACTATCATTGATCGATCGATTGTTGTGAGTTCGGTCTCTTCTTATGGTATAATTATATTTTAATTGTACTCTTTCCCAGCTTTGATAAGACGAAGCGTGGAGTTGAGCTACCGTTCATGCAACTTCTCAAATTTAGGTGGCAACCGGAGAAAGGAGTGTCTTGATACCGATACCTTTTTGCTTGCTCACTGCAAGTCGATCTAGCATGACCTCCTGCCTGCTATGCGATGCTAGATCGACTTGTAGCATGCATAAGTCCAAAATTGCAGACGGGAACTAGGTAAAAATAAGTAAGCGTTTTAAATTAGTTCAGTAAAAAAATATTTAGTTTACTAATATAAAATTAATTTGAAATAAATTAAATATTTAAGTTACTTTATAACCAATATCAATATTACAACATATAAAATAGCATACCTATTCAGTTTGAACTAAAAACAGCAACTATTAGATCAAGTATTTTGAGTGGAAATGTAATTTATATGTCGGACTTATATATTGATATTACTACCTCAAAACACAATTAAACCTTTGACACGTTTAGTAACAACAAACTTTCACCCCTGGGAGGTAAAATTTAATTAACGAGATTTCGTATCAGAGTTACAGTCAAAATTATTAAATATTGCCTTATTTTATCATTGCCGTTGTAAATATTTACTAAAATTTGGAAAATTAGATTTTTAATCATTATTATTTTGTTGTTTAGTTCATATTAAGTAGGTAAAGTTGATTTATTTATGTTAGTAACTCTAACGTATTGTTATTTTCTTGTCAAATTACATATATCTTGACAACAAAAAAGGTAAGAAAGTCATTTAAACTAGTTTTATCTAGTACCTACAAAAGGACAACGTAGAAATATATTTTCTCCCTTTTCCCACTTCACATTACCTGCCTATAGAGTGAGATCGGAAGTGTTTTTTTCAAAGCACAGCACATCCTTGATACAGGATACAGAAAGGCATACTCTAAATTGACCATTGCAACCTCAAATAAATATGTACAAATAATAAAGAAAAACAGTCTAGTGTAGATTAAACACACAGACAGTCGGACATAATATAACTGCTTTGTTGAAATAAATCGTACACGCCTAGCTCGCACGGGAGCGGTGGAAACGTTAAATATCGAATTATTTAACGTTATCAAAATAATTACACAGCGAGCGATTCAGTGTTTTTATTGACCAACCATTCAAATGCAAACAAAATTTAAATTGATGATGTCAGCCATAATTATTTCAGTCGATTTTAATTAACATATTATCGTAATACGTTTCGCTTGTTCTACATATTTGGATGTAGTTATTTTAGTTTTTGAGGTCGGTTATGTGCATATATTAGACGCAAAGTGATAGATATAGGTATATGTACATCGAATAAAATAGTTGTCATTATCGAATGCACGCAATGCACGAATTTTGAATAATTTTAATGAAAAAAAAAGAGGAAATATATGTCAATTATGACAAAACATTAGATGATCGCAATTTAGATAGCAACAAAACCTAACATTATGTAGATTTTTTGAAGATTTGATTTTTTGAAGAAATGTATATAGCACGTCTAAATAATATAAAAACGAAAATACACTTATTTGTTACATTCGTATGAACATATTTTTAGAGGTAACTGTTAACTTAAAAGCTAAATTCAATAAATTTCTCTCTTATCGTTTGTGTTGTTTGTGTTTTTAATTGTTTTCATCATATATACGTCAAATCCAATATCCAGTATACAATAAATATAATAAGATTCAATCATCAACCAATAATATTTATTATTCTTCTCTTATTCCATTTCATATTCTTCTCTTATACACCTAATGAACCGTAGATATTGTGACAGTAAAAGTCTATATAAACGTTCTAATGGAAACATTGTTTACACGAACGAAATAGTCGATTGGAGGTGGTTTTTAAATATTCAACAAGTGCCAAGACTCTTTCGAGACACTTTCGAGTTACTTGGCGCAATGCATATTTAAAACAAAGAGAGGAAGCCCTAGTATATTTAAAGGAGCAAGTGGTAAGAGATATTTACGAGAATACTTTGAATTTCAATTTGTAAATTGATTTTGGGTATTAAGAAATTGGTTTACCTCGGTTTGCGTAATGGAGGTTGTTTATGTTTGAGTTTTTCTATTTAAAAATTGAAAATGTATTTATTGGTTTGGTGAAAACTTTTCCTTAAAGAGATAGATGCTTGAGTATATATTTTTAATTTAGTTACAGTTGTGATATTTTTTTTATACTGCTTTTTTATAATTACTAGGTGACTTCCTTCGTGTTTGTTGAGTTTTTACTTTCCACTGCTAATAAATATACTTTACCAGTCGACCACAGAACCAAAATAATGTGGCAAAAAAATCTGTAGGTTTGCAGAAAAGAAACATTTATAAGTTAAATGTCTATACTTGTTTAAACAACTACGTCACGATAACGTCACACTAACTAGTTTTCGTAAACAAATACACATTATCAATGTTAATATTTCGAGACGGTAAAACGGTCTCAATTAAACTGAGGACGAGTTCAACGGGGCGCGGCACCTGTCAAACGTGAATCTTGTCTTGTCTCATACCCTACCACCCGGAGCGATCTATTAGAATATACCTACCTAAGTAAATGGAGATAATTAACGTTCAAACAAACCTCACCGAAAAGGCGATTAGACAATTTGTCCAAACTCCCAAACTGTCACATAAACAGAGTAAGATTTCAATATGGCCAGAACTTTAACTTCCAAGTCGCCATTCGCAAGTTTCATAATGTTGTCGTAAAGCTTATTCCTGTTATATAAATAATTGACTAAACTTTGTAATCCTAGTCTGAAAAGTTTTAATTTTGTTCTAAGATATCATAATTTGTGCTATTAAATTTTGCTTAATTATTTATTATTCGCCCGTGTTTTTAAAGCTATTGCGTCAGATAAGTACGTTTGTTTTCTTAAATTGTTAAAAATAACTTGAATAATATTATATGAACAGTGTTTTGAAATTACCTAAATATTCATGTTATTTTGCAATCAATAAAAAAATAAAATGTGATAATAACAAAATCAACGAAAAGTACTCAATTAAAATCACATTATTTTGACGGAATTCGTTTACGGCTATTTATTTGGGGCGATAATTTGGTCCCCTAACCTAACTCGCAAATTGTTTCAAATATAGCTTTATACAAATATATACTCTATTGTCTTGAAGACGAGGACTGTATAGCGAGGAGCATGTTAGTATTGTCTTTTCGAAGTATTGTCTTTGTACACGACGGCTTGGCGACAATGTGAGTACTGTAATTTGCCTAGGGATAAATCCGGCCGCGGACAGATGCTTCCTGCAATATAGTGAACTTACTCCTCGCTATGTTTCCCTGTTCTCTATGTTTTATTGACGTCAGTATATATAGTATGTATAACATCAACGCTACTTTAGACACACTGTTTAATATGCTGCAACCATTAAAAAAGTGTAAAGTTTTAAATGAAAATTCTTTCAGGAACTATGAAATGTATTAGAGCGAACAATATTTCATAAGAACGTTTGTTTCGTTTCAGGTAAACAACTTTCATTTGATTGACATCGGTATGCGGTATGTTATTGAAACGTTAACCTCGTCCAAAACCACGAAGTGAACTCGTCTCTTTAGCTTTGGAAATAGCTATACGATTATTTTGTAACACATCAAAGGAGGTGATTAAATGTAGGGACGATATACGTAGATTTTCCGACGGCGGCGGCGCGGCACTGTGAACGCCACCTGCCAACTGTCGACACGTACTATCAATTTAAACTGAGAACCCTCTAATTGATTCACAGCTCGACTTAGAACACAAATATTAAAGGTAACCTTTGAGACAGTGTCGGGTAAGAGTCTCGGTATGCGTGATTTGGTTTTTTTAGGGTTCCGTGCAGAAAGGATCAAACGGAACCTTACTAACTAAGACTTCGCTCTCAGCCTGTATCTTATGAACGTGATAGTTTGACAGTTGAAATTTTGTAGATGTGTTTCCGTTTCCGCTATAAGAAAATAAAATTGTTACAGTACAATATTATTATGAATGAACAATAATGTTAAATATTTTGGGAGGCTCCTATAGAACAAACGTGATTTTTTGCCGTTGCTATAGATAATGATCCGGAACCTTTCGAGTCCAACGCACTTACTCGGATTTTCAATAATAAGAAATGAATAGTAAAAATAATAATATTATACCTATTGAGAATTTTTAGTTCTCGACTCATTTATTTAAAAAGTAAGTATTTATTACACCGCTATATAAGTAAATTGTGTAGGAAAGTAACATTTTAATTAATATTTCAGTACGTTACTTAACATAGAAATATATGTATTTTGACCGTCTTGAATCTTGGATGATTTTTTCAAATCAAGAAAATTCTCTAAATTATGTAACATGGATGTGTAATATACAAGTTGGGGGTCCAAATAACGTTTTCGATTCAATACGGCGGCCGCTCGTAAACCGGGGAGGCAGACTGCCTCATGAATACCTTAGTTTCTTAGTCCACTTTAATAGTTAAATAGTGGAGACAGGCTGAAGGGATGACTTAACTTTGTTGTCCCAGAGGAGATCCGTTACAAGATGGAGCTAATGTAAACAGATCAGTTTAACGTTGAGAAAATTATTAGAAACAATGATTAATTAAAATTTTAACTCTACACCTCATGGCAAAATATTACATACGTCGAACAAAAGCTTCAAATTTAAGTACCTAAATACAAGTATTTATATACCTTGGTATATGTACCTAGTCTACTTTTTAGTTATGAAATAATTTTAAAATACTTGATGATAATAATATCATAGCTAAGGTTCATTATGTTTAGTATATATTACTATTACTTTACGGAATTAACTAATTAATTATACTATAAAAATCTCTTGATACCTCCGCTATTGAATTAATTATGGTAAATTGGCTCCGATCTTACTATAAATACAGACGGAACTGCACTGTAAATTGATAGCGGTATTATCCGATCCTAGTATATCATTAAAGGCGGCTCATCTAATGCGTACAGGTAACGCAAACACGCCCTCTCAGCATTGAGTATCGGTATTCTATTTGTGCAGGCAGTGGGCTAAACCAGCTCACTGTATGGAGATATCCTTCAGCTGTAGTATTATTTATGTTAAAGTAGCTATTTGAATGCGTCCGAGTAGAGCTGGGGCGAGGCTAGAGTTCTATTGATGCTATAGTATTCGTTAACCGGTATTATTAAATGTTCTATGTATAGAATAGAAAAACTATTATAATTTGTTTATTAATATACGTAATAAAATATATTAACTATGAACGTATCCATTGAATGATTGACTTGGCTTTCTTTCTAAGTCATTAAATTGTTGTCAAATAATTACTTTTTTTAACCTTAGTGCGTTAAATAATTGAAACAATATTTACTATTGTTTTTCTTTTTGTATTTTGTTTGTAAATTATATACAAGTATCAAATATGAATTTTGCAACAGTCTTCTTTTATTGTTATTTTTATTACACGCTACATAGATATATCAAGTCGTAAAAAAATCATAGGTATGTTGTTATTTTAAAAAGTCCTCGTGTTACAATATGGCTAACATTTTCATTTAAAATTAAAATAGATTTTAAAAATTTAAGAAGACCTCTTCAAAAAACGACCTAGTTTCGATTTCGATCGCACACATGTTGAATATTTTAAGCCTCCTGACTACGTATACGTACCCCCACTACTATATATTTTGTAATATATACATTTGTAATATGTAGTACACTTTCCGAGTTCATTATGTAATTTTAATCAATTTAATTTATCAGCCTTAATTTAATTAATAAATTTCTTGAGGCCAATCATGGTGTAGGGGCACAAGCAAGCGGCTATAGTGCACAGGTAAGCAACAGGTTGTGGGTTTGATTCCCACTGGGGGAGTGAAATATTTAACGTTTTTATTTTCTGGCTCTGGTATCGAAAAATAAAATAAAATTGTGTTCCGCCAATCAACACGCACCCCAATTTCGGCGGAATTGGGGTGGAAATGGAAGTATCTTAATGGGAACTTAATGCTTTTACACTAGGTTCCAAGGTTCCCTCCCTCTCCATCAGCGTCTTCGTTTCGTTTCGACCTTCAATCAAGTGGATGAATTAATGGCCTTTTTAAAGAGAAATCCCGATTATCAAAGCTTATTTTGCCTTACTTTTTTAAAACAGAGTTATGAAGTTTGCACAAGAATTACAATATTAAGTAAGAAAATAAATTAAAATTTACAGACTATTTCCAAAGATGATTTTTATACTTGTCTAATACGTAAAATTTTTAATGAAAATTTATATTTCCATCTAGGACGCCGCCCGTGTGTAAAATGCGATAGCACTGATGTGGATAGTAAATAGGAATACTCTACTATTAGATATAAAATTTTAAAATATAATTTTTATATATTAGCTTCACGCTTTATCCCGCACACAGCAGGGTAGGCAGAGGGAACCTAGTG
>DWAL01000240.1:0-12788 GCA_018230405.1 Heliconius hortense
AGTGTGAGTGTGAGTTTTTAAGATGCACTAAAGATATGTTTAATCTACTTAAACGTAAACAATAGCAGTGATATGACTGACTGATATCATTATTATAATTTATTTTCACTTCTCCTCTCTGATCTTAGCATTGTTTTCCATCACCCAACAAGAAATGTCTCAAAAATTTGGCTGACTTTCTACATACCCCACTAAAAATGTGAATTAAAATAACAACTACCATTGATATAAATAATTGTAAATCTGTAAGAGATGTGAATAAGTTGACTTATGCATTATTTTTTAGTCATAATTTATTGATGAAACATTAATAAATAACTAGATTCATATAGGTCTCTTTTATAGCACAAATTGTAATTGTGAAATTTTAAATAACTATACTAAGCAGCTAGTTACAATTAAATAAAATGATATATCTAAGTTAAATTTATCAAACTATCCACGCCTGGTAAAAAAATATTATGTTAACAGTATATATTACAGAGGATCTAATATATCATAATTTATTAATTTTAGATTTATTGACACAAAATTATAAATAAATAAATATTATATGTAAAAGAAACATAATTTAAATAACATTTAAAAACATAGCTTACTTTTAATGTCAGCATACTTATGAGACACAGCAACAGTATCTCTATTTTCCAACATCCAAGCCAGTCTCTGGTTCATTACATAGAGTGTTCCGTCACCCTTTTTGTACCTGACATGGCCAACGCTCAGCAAAACGTCCTCTGATGAAGTAGTCATTTTGCTGGCTGTTTAAAAAATACCACTAATATTTTACTATATCACTAAGAAATGTTCCAAGTCCTTCTTAACTGTAGGGCAAACTCTTTGTACACAATAAAATTATATATTATCATTACTTCAAAGATTTTCATGAAGATTGCAGTTTTTGTAACAAATATCCCTCACTACAATGACATATCTACAAGTTCACAAATGATAAATAATAAACGAAATTGCATCCACAAAAGCACATCGTCAGAAAACCATTTGCGGTTTTGTTTGACATAATGCTAAATGTCACATTGGTAATCGGTTACAAGAACTAAACAATGTTGCTATAATAAGTTGATCACGATATTCTATTTGCGTGTTATTTAATTTAGCAATATTTTAATCTATTTTTGTACTTTATTTAATAACAAACTAAAAATTATAAAAATAAAAACGTAGTGAACATTTCAAAGAGGCTAAATTATATTTAAGAATTTTGAATTTTAAGGTTTCTAAACCAATAAAATAATTTACTTTCATTGAAACGGTAAATATCACTAGTAATATGATAATAGTAATGCAAATCTATTATTTTTTTATGACATAAATAATATTAAATTCTAAGCAGGAGCTTAGATAGAATAGTATAAAAGAGGACCTTTATACTATTTGGAAGTACGGTACTGTTGTATTTATATATTAATTCAATGACAAACAGTTATACACTTTGCTCAATAAAAATATAATTTTATAATATATCACATTTTATATTACTTTAATTTTATCTAATCAATTTACTTAAGAGTTTAATCATATATAACAATTGCACATTTTTTTAAAGTTAAAAATGGAATCATAACTTTGTGTAATCTTGACAGTTTTTATACTTTCTAATCTGCTATCTTTTAATCTATTCTATATGTTCTTATTAGTGAACGCATCCGTATAAGACCGCCATTTTATTTATTATTGCCTTGCAACACAGAACATTGACAACCCAAAATGCAATCATGGCGCACGGGGCACTGTGTTTGTAGAATGCTGAGAAGTTTTTACGTAAACACTTCGTTATATCTCATTGTAACCCATAAATGTGTTATGATAAATTATCCGTGAATTATAAGGATACTAGCGAAGCATACATGTGTGTTCTAAACTTGGAGTTTCCACTTGTTTGCGATATCGTCTCTGTACTACTAGACACTTGCAGGTACGAAAATCATGAGATTTGCTGTTTTAGCTATACTATCGTATACAAACATATCAGGTTTAAATGTGAATCTGCATATTGTCGTCAGCAAATTCCACATACCTTATTTGAACATTGTTTAGCCGTATTAATTTTATATATTCATTTGTTCCAGATAACTTTGTTGGTGTCATAATGTCAGAGGCGTACGCCCGTGAGATACTACGGAGGAATGTTGCGCAAATATGCCAAACTATAGGATGGAATGGAATAAACTCCACCCCACTGGATATTTTGGTTCATGTTTTAGAGAAATACATTTGCACATTGGGTACACAAGCTAATAGATATGCTGAACAATTCAATAGGACTGAACCAAATTTACATGACTTAGGATTAGTGTTTCGTGACCTTCATATTCAATTACCTGAACTAGCTGATTACACTCGCTGTGTACCACCGGTACCAACACCTGCCAAATCAGAAAAGTTTCCCAAACCAAAGGAGTCCAATTTGAACTTTCTAAAACCTGGCAGTCATGAGGTTGTCACAAGACCTATGCATGTACATGAACACCTTCCTCCTATGTATCCTGAAAAGGAACGAGATACACCAGTTGTTGCGGGTACTGTTGAAATTCGTCAAAATGGTATTGAAAGTAATGACAGCAATGCAACATGTACAAGTCCTGAAATATCTGTCACAGACAGTCCCGAAAAATCTAAAGACCCATTCAAGAGACCCATTGACCCTGTGTCATTACCAAATAGTAAAAGGCCAAGGTTACGCCTGGATGAGGAGGAAAGAACTAGAGAAATCAGTAGTGTTATGATGACTATGTCTGGGTTTCTGTCACCGGCAAGGGAGGGCAAGCTTCCTGAAGCTAAACCACCAACAATTGTCACTGAAAAACATCATGATAAACATAAAGTTAACTCACACCACTCCAACACAGTGAAAGTACCAATGCTAGATAAAGATAAGAAATCTAAAAAGAATAAATTATTGAATGGTAAAATTATGAAAAGTAAAAGAAAAGATAAAAGTCATAAAAATGAAAGTAATAAATCTAAGGATAGTAATAAATTGGACAGGCATCCTCCAGGATATCCTATGAAAAGTAAAGATGTACACCCTACACACCATAATCATGTAACCATGCCGGCGCCAAGGCCTGCACCACCTCCAAAAACTATGCCACCCCCACAAATACCTGTTCCAAGTCCAGTAGCTTTGGAACCTGTAAAACCAATTATTAAACAAGAACCAATTGATCCACCTGTAATTCCTAAAAGTTCATTAATACCAGGGGAAGAGGCAATTCCGGTACCAAGGAAAATACCTATTTCAAAATCTCCACTTGTTTCAAATTCTATACCTGTAAATAAACATCATACAAATTCTATAATTCCAGAAGTTGAAATTAAAAAAGAAGTCATAGATGAAGATGAAAAATTGGCTTCACAGCCAGACAGATCAAAAATTAATATATTTAAAAGAATATCGAACAAATCTAAAGAAGATAAGAATGCTCCAGAGGTTGTTTCTGAAAAATTAAATACACAGTCTGAAACCATGATCTCACGGTTGCAAAATTCACATGAAAGTGAAAATATTAGAGTAAAAAGCGAAGAATCCTTAATGAACAATAATAATAGTCCAGTAGATTTGTCAAGAGAAATAGATATAAGATCACATGAAGTTATTAATATTGATGATGACTCATTGGAAGCAAGCCCAGCACCTCAGCCTAGAGTTCAGCCTCCAGAACCTAGGCCAGGAGGATTATCTATCAACAAGTCACTACAATTACCATTTCCCAAAGAAGTACCTGGTGTCAGTCCAAAATTAAAGAAAGAAAAGAAACATAAGGATAAAAAAGATAAAGCGGCGAAGTTAGAGGCAAAATTAAAGAAACAGCACCAACAGCTAGCTTTTGGAATGGTGCAAATGGCAGAGAAAAAGAAAATGATGAAGCTTCCACACGAGAAACCTCCAAAATCTGGTAGACCAAAAGGTGAAAAACTGACACAAATGCCACCTGGTTTTCCATTTTTCCATACAATGCCTCCAGGTCGAGGATTAATGCCTGGTCCAGGGTTAATTCCAAATCCTGGATTGATTCCTGGGGGTGATTTCCTAGCTGGTTTAGCCAATAATCCAGCATTGAGAGGTTTACAGCCAAATATTCTTAGTAATGCCTTTGCAATGGGTGGTGGTTCTCCACTAATACCGGGACCTAGTTTTTTACCAGGTGGTCTTGGTCCAGGTATTCCAAATCACCTAATGCCAATGGGTAACTTCCCCCATTCGTCCCGATCGTCCTCGGTGAAAATACCGCCAATGCTCCGTCGTCCTAGTCTGGAAGTAATACCTGTAGAAAATGAAGAAGAAAGAATAATGCGTAAGTCACCTATGATGGGCCGTGAAAAAGATCGTCACGACAAGCACAAAGCTACAACCATTCCAAATATTTTACAAAAACAAAAATCAAAGTCTAGTAAAGATCATAAATCAAGTATATACAAAATGCCACCAGTACAGCCTGATATCACAATAGAATTAAATCCTCCGAAAGTTGAACCTGTGAGACAAGAACCGCCGAGAGAACCGCCACCCCCAGCTAGACTACCTTCACCGGAACCATTACCGCCCACACCGGTTCCCGAACCTGAGCTGGTTATAGAGCCAGAGCTAACAGTCACACCTTCAGATTTATCACAAATAAAAGAAACAGATATATTAGACAAGAAAAAAGATAAATCACATAAAAAAGAAAAAAGAGACAAAGATGGTGTTAAAATTAAAAAGAAAAAAGATAAGAAAGATAAAAACAAAGATAAGTCTGAGAAGAAAAAAGAAAAAGAGGAAAGACAAGAAATAAAAGATAGAATAAAAAAAGAAAAGAAAGAGAAAAAGAAAGAAAAATCAGCAGATGGCTTGGTACCTAAATTGACACTAAAGATAAGTTCTTCCAATTCAAATTCGCCAATGCCGCCGAGTTCGCCTGACATATTTAAATTAAATATAAAGCCCGTAGTAAAGAAAGAAGATGATTCTTCCTCTATTAAAGATGAGTCTGTATCGCGTGAAAACAGCAGGTCGCCAGAGTTGGCGCAGATATCAGCGTTGGTGACGAGACCGCCGGCGAAACAGAAACATTCGAAGCATAATCACTCAACGGAGTCAGAAGCACAAGGCTCGTCGCCGTCCGCTTCGCCTGCAAGGAAAAATCGACCTCCCTCTTCTAAGTACAAGAGAATACTTATTAAGCCGTTAGCCAAGAAAGGCCTAGGTGATAATGGCGAGGAGGATACCGCATCCATATCAGAAGATTCACCAGCGCCCGCACCCGCGTCTGCTCCAGTGGCGGCGTCTGAGAAACCTTCTGGTCCCTTACCAACCCCCTACTATGTGGATGAGCATGGTAACAAGATCTGGGTGTGTCCTGCTTGCGGACAACCTGACAACGGGTCACCGATGATAGGTTGCGATGGCTGCGACGGCTGGTATCATTGGATATGCGTGGGCATCACCGAAGAACCAGGCGCGACGGAAGACTGGTTCTGCAAATCATGTCGCGCGAAACGCGCCGCCATGGTCTTCGCGGGCGTCACCACCGGCAAGAAACGTGGCAGAAAACCGAAAGGAGAAAAGACCAGAGACTGTCATTGACCGACGGACGTTTTGTTGTTACTGAGATTAGTTATAATTTTCCGTTCGAGAGCAGCGAGTTTGGATGCGATTGTTAATGGAATATTGTTGAATGATATCGTGCAGATACGTTTTTCATCATTTATAATGTTATCATAGGATAGAATCTAAGTATAGTTAATAATTGAATATTGACATAAAATGTTGAACATAAAATAGTATAGGTACATGTATTAATTACCATAATTTTTAATTATTTTTGTTAAATTTCTTATTTCTCGTTCGCTCGGTTAGATCAAGTTTAATGAGAATGCGGGCGTGTTGTACACATCTCGCGTGTAAGCATAGAGTTAATATAAGATTCTTTTTATATTGTACAAAAAAACTGAATTTACTTAAGAAATTGGTGATGTATAAAGTAATGTAGTGAATATTTAAATAAACAGAAAGAAGGCTGGACGTGAGTTCGGCCGATATTTGAATATTTTCATATTATAATTTTAATATAACCCTGTTTTTCTTTTTTGTTGAATTTGTTCCTTTTATGTACTAGGGCTAGCACTATTTCGTACTGCCCTCTAAAATCGCGGTCACGGGGTAGATGCTCGTCCTAACTAATCAGTACTTGAGGGGAGGTATGTACATTTGATTTCAGCCAGTGGCCAATTAAATATATTGGGTACTCAATATTGTGAATTATTTAAAACCTCATCGTGCGGAACAAAAACTACCGTTTAACGCAAATTATTTATTTTATAAAACTTCGTTACATTTTTCATATTATTATATATATAAAGCAATTATTTATCAGAGAAATGCAATAAATTATGTACTGAATTATTGTTTGCAATAGACTCCAGTTTTTCTGGTTTATTAAAATTTGATTATTGCCAAGTTATTTTTTTTTACTTTTATAATCCTATTACGAAATACTGTAAGATGAACATAAAAACAAAAAGCCTTTTAGGTCTTAAATATAATCTATTTATTTCACATAAACCAACTAAAAACTCAACAAACTACAGCTAAAAGGGCTTAATTTTTACTGGGGCTCGCTCCTGAGGGTATGCTCTCTGGGGGTGGAGTGGAAGGTTGTTTTTCCTTGTTCCAGTCTTTCAACCCTTCTGGCAGAGTTGTATCTTCCTCTAAGGACCCAGTTCCTTCAACGAATTCTTCATAAGTACTCTTTTCTGGGAAAGGTCTAGGACCTAAAAGCTCAATCATGTCATCTCTACTCAAGATTTCTTGCTTCAATAGCCTCTCTGCTACTTTTTCGATATTCGGCTTGTGCTTCGTTAATAAATCTGTTGTATGTTTGTGCGCAGAATTTATAAGTTCACGCACTTCTGAATCGATTAATTCCGCCGTTTTTTCTGAATACGGCTTGTCAATAACCATTTCGCCAGGTTGTGGCATTTCAAAGGAAACATTACCCACTTTGGGATTCATTCCATAGTGTACTATTTGGGCGTAGGCACTTTGAGTTATCTTTTTCAAGTCATCTTGAGCTCCTGTTGTGATTCTACCAAAAAATATCTCTTCACTCACTCTACCACCTAATGTCATGCACATTCTATCGAAAAGCTGTTCTTTGCTATATAGATACTGTTCTTTTGGTAAATACTGGGCATATCCAAGGCCTTTGCCTCTTGGTATTATAGATACTTTGAGTAGAGGATCGGCGTGCTGTAGGAACCAACCAGCTACAGCATGCCCGGCTTCATGGTAAGCAACAATCTTCCTTTCGTCAGGTTGAAGGACATTGGACTTCTTCTCCATACCAGCCACAACCCTTTCTATGGCCTGTTCAAAGTTTTTCATAGTAATATTGTTGGCTAGCTCTCTAGCAGCTATGAGAGCCGCTTCGTTACATACGTTTGCTATGTCTGCACCAGTAAAGCCTGAAAATTGTAAATATATTTTAAATAGTTAAATAAATCATATAGTTGATGAGGCCATTGTGGCACAATGTCTGACTGTCAATGCGACGTGCGGATGTGGGTCCGATTCCCACTAGGGGGATTGAATTATTTTCATTTCTTCCAATGTCTAAAAAATTTGGGAAGGAAGTGTCTTACACTAGGTTTTTCTGCTTACCATATATCCAAGATAAAAAAATATATATACATAATTTAAACATAATTAGTTTTTTTATTATAAATACGTATATAAATAATTATTTCATAGTTTGTACATAGTATATATTATATATCTTACTTATAAACAAACAATGATCTTTCATAATAATAAATTATTTAAATTCTTTTAACTTTAAATTGTATAAATCTACTTTACTACTTATTTTATTTAAAGGCTTTTTTGCTACGACTTAATAAGTTAGAGCTAGAGGCTAGTCGTGGTGCAGGGACACAAAGTGTGACTGTATACCAACTGGTTGTGGGTTTGATCCCCACTTGAGGAAATGAAATATTTATTTTAAATGTATATTTCCATTTCTTGGCTTGGGTGACGAGGCAAAGGGCAGCGTTGATTTCCGCCACTCAAGATGCAATGCCTCCAGATTTCAGTGGAAAGTGGAGAATGGACTGTTTTAACACTAGGTTCCCTCTGCCTACCCTGCTGTGTGTGGGATACAGTGTGAATCTGATTTATTTTAATTTTATTTAATGAGTTAACATTAAGTTGTATTTATGAACCAAGTGAAATAAAATAAAAAGTAAAAGGTAAGGACAATTTGCCAAAAAAAACAATAGTGAAAACTGCATTTAAATCAGTGAAGCATTTCTGAGCTTATTACACAATCACAATACACAAATGCACAAACAATCATAGTTTTGAGTTTTATTACATTATTAAATGCCTCCCATAACATTGTTTCTCATTCACAATTTTATTATAAGTAAAGAAGTATAGATATTTTCATTTACCCACTCTGGTAGACAAAGCCTCTCTGTCTCAAAAATTGGGCAGAAAGTAGGAAATAAGGAATAAGAGTATTTTTGGTACATTTCAATTGATAAAATAACTAATTAAGCAACATACCTGGAGTCAATGCGGCCATCTTGCGAGCCAAGTTGTCCTTATTCAAAGTAGTCTTTAAAGGAGATAAATGAACTTTGAAAATTGAAGCTCTACCCTTAATATCAGGAGCTGGTACAAATATTTGCCTATCAAATCTACCAGGTCTTAATAAGGCTTTGTCTAAAATATCTACTCTGTTAGTAGCAGCTAATACTACAACATTGGTTGTTGTATTGAAACCATCCATTTCTACTAGAAGCTGATTAAGAGTATTTTCTTGTTCTGAATGACCTCCAAAACTTCTACCTCCTCTTTTTCTTCCAACAGCATCTATTTCATCAATGAATAATATACAGGGAGCATGTTTCCGAGCCATAGAGAACATATCCCTGACCCTAGAGGGACCAACACCAACAAACATTTCTAAAAACTCTGATCCAGATACTGTAATGAAGGGAACATTAGCCTCTCCAGCTGTCGCTTTGGCTAAAAGAGTTTTACCAGTTCCAGGTGGCCCTGTTAATAAAGCTCCTTTAGGAATTTTAGCTCCTAAGTCAATATACTGCTGAGGATTCTTCAAAAAGTTCACAAATTCCATAATTTCAATCTTAGCTTCCTCACAACCAGCAACATCTTGAAATTTTACACCTATATCTGTTGGATTGATTAATTTTGCAGTAGATTCCATTACTCCACCAAAGAGACCACCACCCTTACGACCACCTCTACCCATCATGTCAGCTGATCTTCTCATCATATAAATTAAAAATCCAATAATTAACAAAGTGGGTAACATTCCTGTTAAGCTTGCAGCTTCTACCTCAGTCTTGTAGATGACAGGAATGAAATTAGGTGGGTCAACATTAATTTCGATTTGTGCATTTTCTAAATTTCTTTCAAAGGAATCTACACTGCCAATGGCAAACCATATTATCTTTCCTTCCAAAGCAGAGCCCTGCAGTCTCACTCTGACCCATTTCTTATTTATTACTTCAAGTTTTTCAACAAGACCTTTATTTAGATATAAGTTGACAAAATCTCGCCAACTTATTTCTTTATATCTTAATTCAAAGTAAGCTATGGAAGCCAGTAAAGTGACCACTCCGAAAGCACCAAACATCATCCATTTTTCTTTATCTGGGCCCTCGTAGCCACCACGACCAGGGCCTCTGCCACCGCCACTGCCACCTGAGAACATGTTCATATTCCATTTATCTTGCGGCGAACTCGGCTTTGGTGGAGGCGGCGAGCTCTTTGAGGGAGCTGGCGATTCATTTGATTCTGCTTTCTTCGCCTGTTTCGGACTGCCACCAGGTTGAAAATATTTTTCGAACCCTTTAGGTGGTTTCTGACAAAATTCATACCACTGATTCAGTACAGAATCTAGAGCAGGAACTCCAATAGGTTGCAATTTATGGCCATTGAAATGTAGTTTAGCTAACTGAGACTGTGTTAATCTAAGTCCCTTCCACATGCTGTTATGGAGTTTATTTTATTTACAACTAATATTATGATAAATATCTTTCAATCGCGGTGATATTATGTCACAAAAAATTATCGGGAACTACATAGGTCCTCTCAAAAACATGGTTAAAAATATCTGTCAAAATTTGTTAATCATAGATTGGTGTTGCACAAGAAAACTTATTATCTCGTCATTTACACTTACAATTTTGAAATATATATTTAAGTAATTATATTTTATTTACATAGTATAAATATATTTATTCAAATTCTAGCATTATTTAATGATAAACTAATCTTTTAACATATTTTTATAAATAAAATAATTATTTTGCTTAGTCTTTAAAAAGCTTTATAAACCGTCAAAATTCAAATTAAAACCACATTTATCAGGTATCAGGTAGGTTTCAGGTAGACTTAAATAAATTCAAAAATATACCGTACAAATTATATAATATATTGAATTATCTCTATTATTTAAAATTGTTGTAATAATATTATTATCGTACACATTTTTCCCTGCTAATTCATATTTTTTATTCCACCAATTTCAGATTATTTTCTTTTACCTGATTTTCGTTCTTGTAGAAGAGAAGTTTTAGAAATAGAGTTTCGAATATATTGAGATGTAGTATGTGGTAGCATGTCTAGCCAGGTTCAAGCTATGGAGCCATGGAGTGTGAGAAAGCACTAAGAGATAATTTCTCAAAATTTATTAAACTATTAAGTATGGTTAATGCAAAATAAATTGTGAGCTACAACTCATCATTATCAATACAAATAAAATGATAGCCTTGTTCTTGTTACCGTACCGTACTGTTTTTTTTTAAGGCGTCTGTGGTATATAATTTGTAATTTTTTAGCTTATCTGTGATACGACGTAGTGGACATCTGTCCAAGTAAATAAAAGAAGTTTTTTTTTCAGTTTGTACCGTTGGTATGTCGTACAATTTAATAATAATGATTTAGAAATTCACGTGTACAAAACAGAATACAGTTGACTCGACCGTAAAACCATAATTGATAGTGTTACGTTTTTAAAAATAAGTGTAACATAATGGATCAAGAAAAGCCTGGGTGTAGTATAAACCATGGAAAAAGAACTCGACCTCTGTTACTGCAACCAAGTCCGAAGATTGCACGAGTGTCCGCATACGCTAGTTCAACATCGAGTTCTGTGCTCAAAAATTCCAAAAAAAATAATTTAAATAGTAGAAAACATAAAATATCTTATAATAAAAGTGATGTACCAGCACCAGGTACTCCTGTGCCTGATAAACACGTTCGTAAGGCTGGTCCTTATTTACTAGGGCCTAAGTTAGGGCCTAGTCCTGTTAAGAGTATAGTGCAGTGTCTAGCTCGTAAGGAAAAGACTGATGACTATTACCAAATAAAAATTTTAACTCTTCGAACTGAAGGTCAAGCAGAAACCCAAGATGATAGGCAAGGGAAAATGTTATTACATACAGAGTATTCATTATTATCTTTATTGAAAGACCAAGAGGGAGTTATTCATCATCATGGTTTATTTAAGGTACAAAGGTTTCATAATTGTTTTATTAATTAAATTATTGGAACATAATACTCATACATGCTCATAGATAAAATATGGTTATTTTTCTAAATTATTATATATTTTCATTTATTTGATTTATAATTTTTTAATTTACTAAAAGTGTGTATTGAGGCCATTATGGTGAAGTGGGACAGTAAAACGCAATGTTAGTGGATTCAATTCAGGGAAATGTTTTTTCTGCATAAAGTAGTATATAATTCAAATATCTATTCAAATATATCAATATGAAATATTATAATTCTTTTTTTATATGTTTCAGGATCATGCATTAGAAGAAATACCAAATCCAAATGGCCCTGGCTTCATTTACACAGGCCGAGTTAGACAAAGACTATTTCTAGTGTTAGACTCTGTGACCGCCCATCAATTTAGTGAAAAAGGCAGTGAACTTATAAACTTACAACAATATGTTACAAAAGTTAAGAAAGTACCAGAGAAAGAAGCTATTTTAATATTTTACGATATTGTTAGGGTTGTAGCTAATTTACATAAGGTGATTTTATGTAATTAATTATATTATTTGATAATTATATTGAGAACTGTATTACAAAAAAATATTTACTAATTAATAATATATTATAAAATGACTTTGCATGTGTGAGGTTAAATGTGCTGGTTCAATCCACAATGAATTATTTTCATTTCACTCTGGATAGTTAAAGTGCGATGTTGAGCCTAGCCTAGCACTAGCAGCCTCTCTATCAGCCCTGTTGTGTGGGGAATGAGTGAATCATTTTGCTTTGGACAATGGAAACTAGAGTGATATGCTATTAGTTTCTGTCCACATACATTAATATTATTTTTTTCTTACCTTAAAAGTTTTAATTTTCATTATTTATTGATATACTCTATGTCCAATGACTTCTGTCTCATTAAATTATATGACAATTTTATTTTTAGAGAAATATAGTGCACAGAGACTTAAAACTGGGTAATATTGTACTAAATCAAAGAACGGGAAGAGTTGTTCTAACAAATTTTTGTCTAGGAACACATTTAGGCAGCGATAGAGACTTATTAAAAGATCAGAGAGGTAAGAGGGTATTAACAAAAGGTTCTTGTTTTTTTTTTTGTATAAGCTAATTCATTTAGATAAATGTAAGGAGTTCAAATCTCAAATAATCAAATATCTTAATTATAATGCTTTTTCTATTAAACCTCAATGCCTTTTGGAACATATGTATTTTTGTTTGATTT
>DWAL01000241.1:0-12787 GCA_018230405.1 Heliconius hortense
TATATATATATATATATATATATATATATATATATATATATATATATATAGGTTTCAAGATATAATAGTAATGGGTATTTTATCCTAACTTATACTGCGGTGTGTAAGATGTCATATCCCGTAAAGAGGAATAGGCAGACGAAACCTGGGAACCTAGTGTTAAGTTCCTTTCAAGTTACTGTCAGATCCGATGGATTAAATTAAAATAAGTTAATCACATATCGCCGAGAAGCAAGAGCGAGTTGTAAAAAAGATATGGAGATACCCGAGTTTATTCTACTGCAGGAAATTGGCGTAGAGGTGTACGCTGCGAATTAGGCGTGATAGTGAAAAAAAAAAAAGAAAAATTATATTCCCAAATTTCCCATACACCTATGTTTGCACCAATTTTTTTACGGAAATTGCTGGTTAAATCTCCCACTAACTAGAAATCTAAATTACATTCAACAAAAATAAATTAAATATTTTATTAAATAAGAACCTATAGTCTTGTATAAAGTTAGACAGTGTCCCTATACGCGTATAACTTTATATAGCGAAAACAGCTTGAATAAAAAAAAAAAAAACCTTCAATCAGAACTTGCACCCACTACCACCTAAACCAACCACCACCAACAACACCAGAGTGCAATTCCATGTGTAAAGCATTAATTGATACCATATTTATCCTATAAAGTCTCTTTGTATTTGCATTTCAAACTCGCGCAGCCCGACCCGACCGAGATAGTCCTATCAATACTGATTATCATTTTGTCGGCTGAATCAATTAAAGGCCTGCATAATAATTACTTTGGTGACGTATTAACAAGATTTAACACTCTGCTGTAATGAAGATGTTTTGGTTGTGGGTTAAAGTGTCAGGTTTGCTGTGTGTGGTGGGGGGAGAGGGGGGGGGGAGGTTGGTCTGGTGGTGGGATCGACGGAAGTTGAACTGTGGTTATTGTAGATTTTCTGAATATTATTTGTTTTTGAATTGGATTAATTGAAAATCAATTAATTTAAGGACATTATACAAGACCGTCTTCGGCACAGCGTCTGTAAACTGACGGTTGTAAGTTCAATTACCATTTGGGAAGTATTTTTTTTTTATTTTCTCGCCTCGCAAACAAAATAAAAATATATTTAATTTTGATTGGAGAGTGTTAGCCTATTGTGTTAAATTGCCAAGTAATTTATTTTGAAAACAAGACTTGAAAAAATAAAAATCTTTTGAAGATATTATGTACTTGATTTTTTGATTGTAAATGATTGTTGTGGATTCGATTCTCACAGGAGATACTTTTTAAAATTACGATGCCACGATGATTAATAAATAGAAAATATTTTACTACTCAGATTTGATAGAACTTAGACTAAAGTCCAGTACAATTTGAAATTGAATGTCTCCATAGCACGTGGAAAGTAGTTGTTAGATGGAGATAAAAATATCTTTTATTTTCGTTATTATTACACATTTTAAATGAAACTATTGAACATGATTAATTGCGTACATTTAGTATTATAAATATAAAGTAGTATAATTAGTATTATAAATCCGACTTTCCAAATACTTTACAGTAGTCCCTGGTCAGACTCACCATACACTTTACAGACTCGGTTTCAAAAATGGGTAAGCAGTTCCATTTAGATCGACACTACACGAGATATGAAAAAAAAATATATATCGTTACTATCCATACGTACAACAAAAGTAAATACACAAATAAACACAACAACTTATAACAACTAAGATTAAACACATCATTCATCAGTTCAACAGAGACCGAACGGGTCTCGTTAAAAACCACCAATAGACCCACTGTAACCCCAACCTGAACCCATCCAGCTATTTATCTCTGTTCGAAGTGACGTACGAAAATAAACATAATGTGGTAAGAAAACAATTAATAAAAACACAAAAAGGCAGCTACGCAATAACTCAATAACTGATAGCCAATTACGCTGACCATATAGAGGTATCAGTCACATAGGACTTCGTTGGCACTCTTATCCACTAACGCCTGAAGCAACTGACACTGTCTTAAATTGTAAAAACAATATACATTATAACCACTTCACGTTGTATCCCTAAAGGGAAGTCTTAATAGGCACTTAGTGTTAGGACATTCCGTTCCCATCAAGATTTCCCTTCTTCATTTTCGTCAAATTCTTGAAGCATTGCGTGTTGAGTGACGAAATTCAACGCCGCGGTTGCCTCGTTACCAGAGCGAGAAACTGGAGTCGAACCCGCAATCGCATTCACACAGTCGCACATCTGTGCCCCCGCACCACGACCGGCCGGCCTGGCCGTTTGATATATAGCATCACTTAGTTCCACCACGCCTACGACGCCGGGGCACAACTGGTCTATATAACTTTACTAACTGAACAACCGACCTAAAGTGCCCGCGGTATGAATAAAACACATACATAATATTCCAATGAATCTTCTGTTGGTGTTTCTAAAACAAATAACTTAAATCATGTCGTCTACTAAAGGTCGTATTGATATGGAGTAAGGGGTAAGAAAGGGTAAAGAGGGGTACAGGCAATCAACGAGAGAGGATTTACGATGCGCCCGAGGCGGCCAGTTCAGGAGTTTGTCAACTTATAGAGGGCTACAGTGGAATTTTAATGAATGATTATAGAACGTGTAATACTGTTATTGTAAGTGATTATTATTTAATCGATTTGTTTAATATCGATTATGATATAAGTACAAAAAATGGAATGTATGAAGTAATTGTCGCTTAAATGACTCCACTTATGGTAATAAAGAAAATTATCTTAAACAAGGAAAAAAAACGCTCAAGTGATTACTCGTCGAGAAATCTGCGTAAGCTTTATAATTGTTGGTAATTGGGAAGTACAATTTATTAAAGTTTAGTATTAATTCTAACTTTATATCTGTATAAACTGTATAGACGGCTAACAAAGTGTTTGTAGAAGAGTTCTATTTTTTTTTCTTTTTAGGCACAAAACCCTAAAAACCGAACGTATCGGTACAACCTTATAGAAAGGTAACATTTATATACACAAAATTATATTTATATTATACGGTTTACAATTTTTTTTTATTAATAAACTAAAGGCACATACTACTACACTACTGATTTATTAAACAAAAATACTCTTGAACCTTTCATTTCTGGACTGATATTTAAAAATACGAGTATATGTTTATAAAATATATATATATATATATATTGAGCAAGTCTTTAATTATAGATTACCAAAAATATACTACTGCTTAAACTTAATTAAATATTAAAAAATAAAGCATTTTAATCTTTTAATTTTATATATTTTAAACAATAATCTTTGTCCTAAATTAATGGATTTAATTGTAAATAATTACCTTCCATTTACGATTACGAGAATAATTTAAGAACCATCATTACTCTGATTTAGTAGATAATAAGTGAATGGAGTGTTTTTGGATATTATCGATTAAACCTTTTCGAATTTACGCTGTACCTCATGATATCAGAGAAGACAGAGAGAACCCAGGGTTAAAATTCTTCGACCATCGCTTTCCAAGCACAGTTATTCAATTTACAGTGCTGCGTTGTGTTACGTCACTTAACACGTTGTTACTCTAAAAGGCTACAAAATAAAGAACCTATGGTCATTGCAATAGTTTTAACTATAAAAAAATTAAATTATGATGTTAGTATTTAAATCAATTATTTTTTTTGTTTTAACGTCCTTTGAATAAGACAACAAATAATAAATTTATTATAAAATATTTTTTTAGTGAAACTGTATTGACTTTACCTATGTGTAAGTAAGGACTAATGTAGTTTCACGCACGTAGCAAGGTAGGCAGAGGGAACCTGGGAACTAAGTGTTTAGCACTCTGATCCCATTAAGACACTTTCCTCCCCCTCTTTCCTCCGAATTTTGGACAGTACGAGTTGCGTGGCAGAGCTCAACGCCGCTCAAGTAGGGATATATCGAGGACATAAAATATTTATTTAAATTTATATTTTCATATCTTTGCTCTGGTGTCGAGGATAAGCGCGGCGTTGAGTTCCGCCACTCACCACGCAATGCCTCCAGATTTCGGCGGAAAGTGGGGAATGGAGTGTTTTAGCACTAGGTTCCCTCTGCCTACCCTGCTGTGTGCGGAATACAGCGTGAAGCTGACTAATGTAAAGTATTCTAATTGTATTCTTGTGTGTAATTTCTCGAATACGTTTAAGATTACTTTCATTGGACAGCGTCCAACTGTAAACGTAATGGTTGTAGAGGTTCGATACTCACTCGGGAGACTTATCTTTTATATTTTTTTTATTTCTCCGGTCTGACACACAAAGCGAGGCATTGAGCTTAACTCTGAATTTTAGAAATGGAATGTCTGAACACTACGTTCCTCTCTGCCCTGCCTGTTAAATAAGAGGAGCGTAAACCTACTTCATTCACTTAAAATATGTAATAATCACGAAAAAATAGGCAAATTATATAAAAAAAAAAACGATGTCTTACAATAACAAAAGGCCCAATACAGTATTAGCGATATGATTGCGCCGGCGCCGTATTGTTTAATATTCACGATCCACTACCAGACTTTATTTATACCACTATAGATTAATTAAACCGGGTACATGCCCCATTTACATAAGACATGGTGGTTCCATTTGGTGCCGAGTGTGGGCGAAACATCGCGTGTTACTTTCATACAGCTTTTGTAATAGAACATTTTGCCTTTTACCTTTATTTTGTACAATTTTTTTAAGTCTTGAATGTAATGCATTTGTTAGAAGTAATTAAGTTAGTGTTTGTTTTTCGTATGGATCCGGCTCGAAGGACCATTTTTTTATATTTTAAATTTTTTGTTTGCAATTTAATTTATTTAGTCAGTATTTCATTTTAAAGTAAAGCAACTAGAACAATGAACTCGTCCAATTCACAGTTAATTGCATTATTTTAATGTTATAATTTAAAGTAAATGTAGAGGTATAAAGTTTTTATTTTCTTCTTATTATAATATGGGTAAATTTAATAAGGATTATAATTTTGTGTTTTGTTACTTTAAGTTTACAATCTGTATGAGATTATTTTTTTTAACTTCTTTTCTAAAATATACTAAGAATCTTTTAAAAATAAATATCCCATTTGGATTTAAATGTTGTGTATATAAACCTAAAATTAAAAAAATAAAAAGTTTCAAAGGTGTTGAAGTTATCGTGTGGCGTTAAACTCACACTAGGGAGAATGAATTATTATCATTTCTTCGCTCTGGTAGTAAGATAAAGAGTGGCATTGAGCTTTGCCACTCAACGCGCAATGTCTTGAAAATTAGGCGAAAAGTAAGAAATGCAGTGTCCCAGCACTAGATTCTCACTGTCTAACCTTCTATGAGGGATAAAACGAAAATGTTTTTTTTGCAACTAAAAATATTATAACAAATAGATCACCTAAAACATAAAGTGATCCAATTAAAATCCAAAACTATAAAAAATATACTACAAACTATCTTAGGAAGATAAGTTTTAGAAATGCTAATAATATATGCAAAAGCTACTCTATCAACTCGTAACTGTAATAGCTTATTGTATTGCAATTTATTCCTTCAATTCTCTTGGTGGCGACAGAGACTGTATTAAAATGGTTTTACTTGTGATATTATTTATTGGGCGACAAGCCATTTGATTTGAAAATTCTTTTATGGACAATAAATTATGTATGTATTTCAACGTACTTTTTTATTTTATTTAATTTTTTTACCTTCACGTTGTATCCCCCACATAGCAGGGTAGGCATGGGGTAACTTAGAATATTTATGGAAAATTTTAACATAAAGTTAAGACACTTCCTTTCTCCTGCATTACTCTAACCGTAGGTTATATCGAAAAATTTACATGATATAATAAAGCCTGTGTAGCTTTCCATCAAAAAAAGATTTCCGCCCAAGTTTCAAGATATTGCAAGTGACGGAACTTAACGCCACGTCTTGTTTGCTAGAGCGATGAAATGAAAATAATTAAATACAATCGTTCCCCCAACTACCAAATAAACATGTCAGATATTGCACTACTACGCCACGACAGCTTCCGTACATCGATTATTACTGCGGATCTCATTCAAGACAGTTTATGTATATAAAACATTGACGTTTACATAAACAAATTATTTAATTATAATTAGCGGCGTTCAGTTCCACTTTTAAATATTCGGGTAGAACATTAGGGAATTGTGTAATCTTTATTACTTTCACTGATTATAAAAAATATATAATAATATCGAATTACAAGCTTATAAGCTTTCCCGAGCTTTGCCACAAATAATAAGCTTAAAAAAATCAACAATTTCCATAATCGGTTAAATAATCAACATCGTTAGCTGCGCAGGCGCATATAAATATCTCTCTGTAACGAGTGTTGGTCGCCGGCGGCTACCAATGTAATTGCTTTCAAATATATCATATTGTATTTTGTTTATTTAGCGCACCTTTTTGTTAGGTAGCGCCAACATGCCGCCTTGTATCCAATAACTGATATAGTTTTAATTGAAATTATTTTCTTTTATAATGCAATTTATTGGAGAATATGCAATTTTTACAGTGTAGCGGGATAGGAAAATTAGTATAAAGACACACCCTTCCCCAATTGGCCTGGTTTTTTTTTACATTGATAAGTCGAAGTGGGAATTGAAAATTAATTAAATATAAGCTTTCCCCTGAGTAGAGCGAGTAGAGATCCAACCCACAACCGACGCGTTTACACTCAGATGATGTCCCATTGTTATTATAGATTTTCTGATAATTTTTAATTTTCATATGCGCAAATTTAATTTGAACTCAAATATAATATTAAAAAAGGATAAGATTCAAAGCAAGTGAAACGAAAAATTATAATACGATAAGTTCTTTATGAGCGACGATAATAAAGCTGGTTGGGCACATTTGTTTTGTAGGTCCAGTAAAATAAAGTATACTGGCTGGGTCTCGTTATGTAACACGTTTTCATTGGAAGAATAGTGAGTAACGGAGTATCAAAAGGAGTACCGGGATACAAGCAGAATGGCACCGTCGTGGCAACGATGTCTACAATCCTTAATTTTTTTATGATAGATACCTTCATAAGTAAGTAAGAGAGTGATAAATATACAATTTGCATGCTTAATTGTTTTTTTTTAAATAACAAAATCTTTGAGGTTGACATAAGCGCTATAATGAGTGAGTTTATGTTCCCACTCGCCGTTTTCCAATTTTTGGGGAAATTTGACCACAATCTTTTTTTAAAATTTCTTTTTCTTAGCTTGGCATAAGACCCGGCTTTGGTTGCCAGAATCTGGCTTCCCACTCACACTATTCAGCATTGTACGGTCTTCAACGTTCTCAGTGATTAGCCTATTGGCTTCAAATCCTGCATCATGACATCCAGTCCTCGCTTTTATAGACACCAGGGGCGCATAACATCAGGGACATACACATCAAAGAAAGTACCTTTTACAGGCGACGCTCTTGGAACATAAGCTGACGTAGAGGATAACCTCTACGTCACGAATTCCGAGACTACCTCGAACGAATCAGACTGCCTTCTCATCAACTAGCCTCACATTAAAAAAAAAAGAAACTTGCCTCGACCAATAAAGCTATAATAGTCAATTATATCACAAATCTTCAACTCGCATCGTATCGTATCTCAGTAATAGGAGTAATATTTAAATAATTGATAAAAACACAGCTGAGACCACTTTAAAATCGAAGAGAAACAAAAAAACGACAAACTATAGTAAAATTTGGTTATAATTAACTGATCTCCAATTAGATATATAATGAGCGAAACACTGCGCGCGCCATAAAAGATGGGCCCGATCCTATAACCCTCCAACAACTTTGAAACCACCAATAAACTAGCGGTGAAATTTATGACTTATTTGCTCAAATATTTAACTCGAACTGTGTTATTGGTACGTACTTTTATGTACATGTGCGTTGTCAAAATTAAGAATACACCTACATATTTTATTTATATTATATAATAAATTAACTCTGTGAGAGTACGTTTTAAAACGTACCATAATTTTTTTTCCAGCATCACGCTTTATCCCGATATATAACGAAGAGACAAGGGGCACCTAGTGTTAGGACACTCCGTTCCCCACGTTCCGCTGAATTTTCGAAGCATTGCGTGTTTAGTGACGGAACTCAACGCTGTCCTTTAACGCCTTAATTGCCATTAATTGCGAAGAAATTAAAATATTAATAAATAATAATTAATTTTGCCAAGTGAAATAGAAACCCAGTACTGTCGCGTTACAGTCGTTACGCTCGTGCCCATGGGCCACGACGTACTATTAATTAGGTTAATCTAAGCGTTAGGCGCTAACAAAGCTGTCATAAATAACTGCTCGGCTTGACAGAGTGCACCTTATACGGCGGAGTGTAAAATGTGATTTTAATATTAAAAGTCTAAAATATAAATGGTAATTTTTGGTTTTGAATAATTTCTAGCATTTTTCTACTAAATAGGTATATAATTTAGTGAACATATAATGTTTATAACATATTTTTATTAGGTCAAGTAGGTTTCTAAGGGACCGAAATCGACCCACTCGTAATAATTGTATCATAATGAAACTTGGGAGTTGTAAGTGGCTAATGACAATATCCTAGTATGGTATCATCGAGCTGGTTTGATGGTGGTGATAAGATCTGACTAGAAGAACTATTCAGAGTATATACTAGTAGATCACTCGAGCTTTGAATTTTGTACTTCTCAGTGCACGAAAAATGTTTTATTTGCAAATTGATAATATATTATTCGAGTTGCGGAACTCAAAGTTGCGGTGTCTTACATAATTGGAAAAAGAAACATAATATAATTTAGTAAATGCTATATATATATTTTGTTTGTTAAACCATTCTATATTTTTCGTCAGTTAGAGAAATTGCTAGTCAGGGGGACCTAAAATTGCATATCATCTAAGAATATCGAATAAAACAATATTATTAAAAACATCACCATTCCCCTAAACTGGAACCAAACTCCTCCAGATCAGTTATCTCAATTACTCAACAATGATGTCACAAATTAAAAGACCGCCTCACCAGCCTTCATAGCAACAAAAAGCCGTAATTATAATATGGTAAATAAAATATAAATAGTTGTTCAAGCGTGCCTCTTAATGCCAAGGATACCTCTACACTATATGTTCTATAGCCATACCCATACTCAAGTATTCGTCGAGATCGCCGTTTGACACGCGCTGACCTATCGGTGAGATTGTGATACGCCCGTCCAAGATCATTTGGGAATCAATAGATTTTTAATAAACCATTTCTATATTTGGAGAGATCTTTTTTTTTCTGTTTGTATGTCTTTCCTTGTGATAGTGTGTTTGTTAGTTTAACAAGGTTTAGCGTGATGTCTTGGGTTTACTGCATAGTGTTTATACAAATTTAAACTACAACAATTTTTTGGATAGTTGTTTTACAAAGTAGAGGAAAAAATAAAATTAAATCTGCCACACGCTGAATCCCGCACACAACAGGGTAGGCAGAGGGAACCTAGTAAAGACGCTACGTTCCTCATTTACTAAAGTAGAGCTTTTTAAAATTTTAAGTTATAAATTTAAATATGATATTTCTGAGCGATGTATAGGAATTTAAGTTCACTTCATCGTGGTGCAATTAGGTAGGCATAAATATAGCCATGGCGAACTATACATAAAATACTACTAAAGATTTGAGTGAAATGTGGAGAATAGAGTGATAGTAGGATTTATCTACCGAAAAAAAAAGTTACTTACGTATATCTCTTTATAGAAATGATTTATGAAGTTTCACCCGACCTCACGGCACCAACATCGCCAAAAGAGCCCGGCCACCACAACCAGCGGGGTGGTCGCGGCTTCACATTCGGCCGGCCGATTAAAATATATCGTTCCACGTCGCATCAACTTATGACAATCAAAATAAATGACAAATGAAAACGTTTTTTTAACGCAAGTCATTGCGTTCCTTACGCCAACATACCCCGTCGTCGCTTTGTGTACTAGAGACGAGGTTTTCAATAAAACCACTGGAAGGACAACGCACTCTGTTTTTTTTTTGGGTTCGATATGGAGTTCCCACGCACCTGCTGTGCTGTGGCTAGTGATTGGCCCCGGATACGCCCGGATATATGAGTATTATTGCTTCTTCTAAACTGATATGGAGACTTTTGTATTTTTTTTTTTGGGTTTTATGATGCTAAAGTTAATATGTTTTAAATTTTTATTTGAACCTAAAAAGTTCTTTAAAATTGGTCCAATAATTGATAAATTTCTAGCCAATCGGAATTTGGACAAATATATAGAGTAAAAAAATACATTCTATCATTTTAGTGTACCTAGAAAGTATGATTATAGCACATCATACTTTCTAGGAACTTAAGACAAATAAATATTTTAAGGACAGATTAGTAAACAATAAGGACGCTGCATCTTCTATATTTATCTTTTATACCGTATAAAACTACGTCGTTAAAATTAATAAAGTGATATATCAGAGTCGTGGTTTCGAATCACAAATAAAGAGAATATATCCCGTGAAATTAAAGACTACAAAACATATGTTTAATAAGTAGCAATGCATGTTATACGTACATATATGGATATCTATTTTATCTTTACAGAAAGCAGTATTAGCTTCACGCTGTATCCTGCATATGAGAGCGAGTCACTTTTTTAAGACATTCCGTTTTCCCACTATCCGTAAAATGATTCGAGACATTACTTGTTGGTTGGCAGACGCCGTACAGCTTTATTATGTTAAATTACTAAAATTTAATGATTTCCCGATTGGGATCGAACCCACGACCGTCGTGTTTACAGTCAGATGCTGCCTCATTGCTTACATACTACATACTTTAAATAATTTCGGTACACTATAATGCAGCATCACGGCCACACAGCGAGTGGGTCACTATTCACCACATGCCAGCCCCAACTCCGACAAAGACCAGCTCTACATGACATCGGATGACTTAGGAATTTATACATCTATTCATAAAGTACCTTTGACCTGTCCAAATTAAGTCTAATTTTTTAGACGGTAAATAAAAAAAACTATGGTTAAATAAGAGTTTTTTTTTCGAGTGATATAGTTTTTTTTTTTTTGATTGTTAATTAGTGTTTTTTTTTATTGATTGTTGGTTAACAAAGACAGTGATCTAACTGGGAAAAATCTGGTTTAAAAGTTAAAATCTAAAAACTGATCTTAAACGTAGAAATAAAAAAAAGGAATATTATTTTAAACAACTGATTTTCTGATCTGACTTTCTTCAAATATACCTATTAAATGAACATAAATACATAATAACACATATATAACAACACAGAGTGAACAAGAAGTGATTTTACAGTCATTTTAGTATTTATACACACAAAAATTATCATACAAAATATAAAAAAATACCAAAAATCATATTAAAAAAATAGCATAGCAATAAAAAACAAAAAAAAAATAACTCACTTTGCATAATCTTGTTTACAATAGACCTGCCTGTCCCTGAGGAAGCAGGAAGGGTGTCTGTCGAGCTGCACTGCGCACACGCAGCATCTCAAGCAGCCTGTGTGCCACGCGCCGCCACCGACCTCCAGGAGGAAGCGATCAGCTATCGGCTCCCCGCAGGCACAGCAGGTACGGTGCTCCGTCTGTATGGACATAAGTAAATCATAAATAGTATTGCACGGCGTTTAGTTACACCAGTTAAAATGTTTTTAACTGGAAAGTATGGAACGAAGAACGTGGATTGTAGTTCTCTTTGCCAGCTGATAGATTCGTAAAGTTAAATAACCCGGTATTAGTGGTCATATGGAAACAACTAAGAGTGTGGAGGTAAGTCTGAATGCAAGTACGTTGGCCACATCGAAAAGATTAACATAATGCAATTTAGTCTATACAAAATAAAAATATTTTTTCAATACGAACCACCAGTTCCTGAGATTTGCGTGTTGAACCAAAGAATCTCTTTGGCTTTATCAGTATACGGAGTGAGAGTTAAATTCACGACCACTATGTGTGTGTGTCAGAATCTTTCGATCAAAGATGCGGTTGTAATCTGATTTTTATTATCAATCTTTTTTAATAATCAAATATTAATTATTAAACTCATAAATATGACTATAAATAGTAGTTTATTTTCAGCGATATATTTAAATACACATAATTATAAGGATATTTTTAAATATAAATTTATCGAACCTAATTTAATATTTTCTGGCCATAACTTCATCATCTCCTTGGATTTAATTAGAATTTATTTTTATTGTTCAACATTTTTTTTTTCATTTCATTCAAGATGGCAACGCGGGCAAAAGTCCCAGGCGAAGACTTGGTAACATAAAGCACGACATTGAGCTTCTCAAATTGTAATTGTTATGTAGTGTCCTATAAACGAATCGCATGAGAAGAAGAGAAAATTGACGAAAATTACAAAACAGAGTGAATTGTCACTAAATTCGGTTTTTCTCTTAGTATTCTTCATGTTCTGGTAGGATCTGGTGGGGGCGTTGATGGGATGTTCCGTGCTACCTTACACACAATAATCAGCTAGCGTTAAACCTTCAGTAGTTTGGTAAGTCCAGTAATCTCTTTAAAGCCGTTCTGACGCCGTCAATCAATATCCCAGTCGGATTCGGCCTAGGTTTAGATCTTCTACCGTCTACTCTTACCAACCCAATTGATTTGTCGATATTATGATATCTTTGTGAGTTAAATTAAAATTAAATCAGCTTCACGCTGTATCCCGCACACAGCCAGAGGGAACCTAGTGTTAAGACAATCCGTTCCCCACTTTCTGCCGAATTCTGAAGG
>DWAL01000242.1:0-12783 GCA_018230405.1 Heliconius hortense
GCCTACCCTGCTGTGTGCGGGATAAAGCGTGAAGCTAATTTTATTTTTATTTTATTAATATTAATTTTAAAGCCAATTTATTTTAATCTTAATCTTTAAATTATGGCGTTTCGAGCGTGCCAGTTGAGCACATTTATTATAAATAAAAATTAAATAATTGTCAGGCAGTGGTTAGCCGTTTATGATATATTTTTAAATGGCAACGATATTTTCCGGAAACGAAACCAATGTGCTGCCAGTGCGCTGTTCGTTTCCATTCGCTGCCGCTCATTCTTTGACTGAATTTTACATCGCCATCTTTCTTTTCTCACGAGTCTTGTCGGCAGGGAGGTAAGTTGGAAAAATTTATTTAATTACCTTGCGTTAAGTGGTAATGTTTCACAATTATTATAAATCTGTTTGTATAATTTGGAAAAATGTAACATTATTAAATATTGCTCATGATTATATCGCATTTTTCGGAATACAATGAGACGACCATGTGGTCGGCGATCCAAAAGGAATTGATGGGAACTGCGCATTATGTTTTGTGATTAAAAACTTGAAGTATACTAATAAATCTTGAGTTATATGATTCAGTGGCTTTTCTAAGGATTGTCTGAAATGTATAAGGATATTTTAGTGATATTCAAATAAAGCCGGCTAGCAACAACGTGGCGCAAAAACAGCTAAGATTTTTTTACATTTTTTGTAGATAAAACATGGGTTCCGTGGAACGTGCTGGTGATGCGACATCAGAGGCAGAGTCTGGAGATGAGGAAAGAATCGTAGGTGGCGAGGAATTGGCAGCACAGTTAATGAAAAGGTAAGAAGTTAACATTAATATGTGCCTTTAAATAAACTTGGTAAGTGTCGGTGGATGAAGAAAAGCACGTGTTCAATTGTATACAAATGAAGTGATTTTTTTGGCTATTGCGTGATATTAACTGAAAATCAAGTACAGATTAATTAAGACATATATTAGTTGTGCTGGTTCGAGATGTATGTTGTAACCTGTGAGTGCTCTTTTCTTTTTGTCCAATATAATGGGGAATAAAAATTATGTACGATTAAAAAAATTAAAACGCAAGTTTAGTCATCTCCAGTTGAGTCATCCTGATTATTCAATTATAGACATTCCCAGTTGTCATAGAGCAAAGCCGGAAGATTAATTTAAGTCTGATGTATCATTTAAGGGCCTTTTCAATTGATAATTGTAATTGTTTGAGAAAAATTCGTAATCTAAAGAATAAATACCAGTTTTAATATATTTAATGTGGTTGCCATGGAAACATATTAAATGCTTTTAAAATGCTAATTTGTAACAGTAAAAACATTTGCAAAAAATAGCTGTTGTTACAGTTGTGTAAGTGCAAATATGGAATCAATACATAATTGAGGAAATATTACAAATAATTTCAATACATTATTGTATTTGAATTGTTGTCTAGTTATTTTAACTTTGATTACATTCATACATAAAAGTATTTTACATTTTTAAACAATGAAAACAACTAAAATCTACATATTAGTTGTTAGTAATATACGTATTAATATAATAAAGTGGCGAAGGGCGAAGCTGCGAGTGGGCTGCTAGTGAATTATAAGTTAAAATTCAAAATATTTTTAAATCGAATACACTTATATTAGCACTTTTGAATCGTCAGATGAACATAAAACTATGACCGGCTCGGAAGTCAGTTTTGCTGAGAAGAACCGAAAACAAAAACCTAAATAAACTAAATTAATACTGAATAACTAAATAAGCAAATCCAACGGCGTATAATTTGTCACAATCGGTTCACTGGTTCAACAGTTACAAGAAAACAAAGGAACGGACATACATACGCGTTGAAAACATACCCATACTTTTGGGCTTCGCCGCATTCTGGTAAAGATATAATTTAAATGTTTCTGTATTTTGGAAAAACTGAATTCGACTAATGGATCCCTCAGTTAATCTCGCAATGTCTTAATAACCAGGAAGTGGAAAACACTATGACTAATCATTATATCGAAAAAGCTGTATAAAAAACCTAGGAAAATTTGATATCATTTAGCACAAAAGAAGCCTGTATTATACAATCTGTATCGCTTATAAAAAGTATGTCCCGACTGAGATTACGAGTCATTGAACCAATGAGTCACTACGCTCTACTTGCCCTGCAAGGCGGCACGACGACGCTAAATAATTAGCTGTTCCTAAAAACAATTCTATTGTACTTAGGAATATTGTAATGAATTGATTGTTTTTTTTTATTTAAATGTATATATTTTGGGGCGCCTTGTTACCAAGAAGGAGGAAATGAAAATATTTAATAAGAGTATCGAACCAATAACAGTCACGTTTACAGTCGAACGCTTATTTATGCTCCTGGGCCACGACGGCCTTTATTCTATAAAATAATAAAATGTATTTAACTATATTGCGTAGATATAAAAAAATATAAAATACTATTACGATACGAAGTGTTGAGTTTCCCCTGTGCCTTGCCTACCCTGCCTTTTTTAAAGTAAAAATTGTAAGCCCTATATACGTCTAAAACTTAACACTTAAAAGTTTGAAATTATTAAATTACGACACAAATTATGTTCTTGACCTTCAGCCGTAACTAATTAATATGTACGAGTACGTATGGCTTTATAATAAAATAATTTATAGAATTTTATCTCTTTTAATTATAAAATAAATGCTACATCGTAACTATATGTCGTTTTAAGAATCTTAGAAAGTAATAAATCACTAATTTGTCTATGTTTTTGTTTTTGAGCCCCGTAGGGGGCGCCCTTACAGTCGTCGACTCCTCACAGGCAGCCACATAGTGCTTGCATTTCTTCAGGGACAGAGTACCCTCTTTCTTCTTTCTGAAATATTTTTTTTGTATTTTTTTTAATAACGTGCTTCTAACGGAACTACCCAATAAGACGTAATCGTACAACTAAAATACACGCGTAGAATCGCGATGGAATCACCGCCGGCTGTGGAACTAGGGCGTGCGGTAAATTACCATGCATGTTTACGTTACGCCGACGGATTTAAACATTTTTTTTTCACATGTTTACGCATGATTGCCTAACGTGAAGTATTTAGTTAGTATTTTATTTAAATGTACTTGTAAAAATAGTGCTTAGGTCTAGGCATCGTCGTCCCGCTACGGGACAGTCTGCTTATGTGGTGATGGTTGTGGGTTCCGATTCCTATTTGGGAGGATAATTATATTATTCTTTAACCTGTTCTAATGGGAAAGATTGGGCGTTAGGTATCGCCACGCAACACTAAATGTTTCGAAATTTGTCAGAGTACTAAGCTATACATATTATTAAGAAATATAAAAAATAATAACTTTTTGTCCTCTTTATAGTGGTATCACCCGCAATGAAATGCTAGCTGCTATTACAACGCGTATCCACGCCGAGGCGATGGCGTCCCTACCACCCAACGTTCGTCGAAGAATCCGCGCTTTAAGATCGTTACAGAAAGAATTTGTAGACATTGAAGCCAAGTTCTATTCTGAAGTGCATGCATTAGAATGCAAGTACGAGAAACTATACAAGCCCTTATTTGAAAAGGTATCTTTTATGTATTTTATCCAAGGAATTACAATTTTGTATAATATATATATTTTTAGTAGGTAAATAACTAAAAATTAAATAAAACTAAAAAGTAAACATTTATTTGTTTAAGTATTGTTTATATGTAAATGATGACATCTTTCACCACTTACTGAAATCACCGTGAATGATTTCTTTAACATGCATCACCAACTGAGTCTTAATAATTACATTATTATTCAAATAACACATTTTTCCTTAATATTAAATATATTAGCTTCTTTCAGCGTGCTCTCATAGTGAATGGTGGGTATGAACCAACAGATGATGAATGTCAAAATCCGTGGAGGGATGACACAGAGGAGGAGGAGCTCGCTCGTGCCGTTCAAAGTGCGGCTATCACTGAAGGTGATAAGAAGGAGGAGGAAAATAAACTTGTTGAGTTAGTATATGTAATGATTTTATTAATAAAATATTTTTTTATTCTCTGATAAGTTAAGCCTTGATAAAAATTCGGGTTAATGATGACTATTTACATAATATTTTAGTTATGTTAATTAATAATTAACTAATTCTATTCATTAAAATGAATATTTTTTTAAAGTAGTAGATATTAAATTAAATGATGACACATTTCACCACTTACTGAAATCACCGTGACTGATTTCTTTAACATGCATCACCAACTGAGGCTGCCTACCTTTTAAATAATGAATATGTTATAATAATTATTATATTTAACAAGTTTTATTTTTATTTTAGACCACCCATGGACCCCAATGTCAAAGGAATTCCCGACTTTTGGTATAATATATTCAAAAATGTATCAATGTTATGTGAAATGGTGCAAGAATATGATGAACCTATTATTAAATCTTTGCAAGACATCAAAGGTCAGTTTTATTTAAGTATTTAAATATGTAGAGTTATTAAATGAAATGTAAAAAAATCGCTTTTAATTTTAAATGTTAATATTTAGTTTTTCTTTATTTAAAACTTAACCTTATCCACTAACATCATATGTAGAGTTTGGTGACCCACCCTGCTAGCAATACATTATATAAATATATAAAAATAAATAAAGTTACTTTGATCTTTCTAAAAATAAATAATGTTACTTTACCCAGGCTCAAAATTATGTATAGTAAAGAAGAAAATACACTATGTTGTTAATTTGTCTTTTTCTGTGTTAACAGTGCAAATGCATGAAGACCCCAGCGGTTTCACATTAGAATTCCACTTCGCGGCAAATGACTACTTTACCAACACAATCCTCACTAAGGAATATTCCATGAAGTGTAAACCTGACGAGGAGAACCCCCTGGAGTTTGAGGGACCCGAGATTTATTCATGCAAGGTTTGTCTGAACTTGTTAAAGATTAGTGTCATTTCTTTTATATAGAACTGAAGTTAGTTCAAAAAGGTTTAAGAGCTGCTACAATTAGTAGGCTAGGGCCTACTGTATGTTATAATTGGAAAAATTTCATAGTTTTGATAATAATGGGCCACTCAACATGCAATGTTTCTACACTAGGTTCTATCTGCTTTCCTTTTATATATGGGATAAAAATATATAATATTTGTTGCCTTTTTGACAAAAATGGGCCTAACAGTCCAAAAAGGATTGTGGGTGATCCTTGCTAAAACAATTGTTTTAAATTTTCTGACCTGCTGAAAACAAAACATTGCTATTGGTCTTCTGCCACTTAATAAATAATGTTAAATAATATAAGTAGAAAATAAGGAATACATTATTGTAATGCCAGTGTGTTACTGAAAATGTTAGACAATATTGAAGAACTATATTTGGACTGCTTCCAAGAGCCGCGGGTTCAAATCATGCTATGTTAAAATTCAAAAAAAAAATTTTTTTTGCTAAGTATGGAATAGCACTTTAAAAAATGGTAAAAATATATATTTATTGTAAACATGTATTGACATTATTCACAGGGTTGTGAAATACACTGGAAGAAAGGCAAGAACGTAACAGTGAAGACAATAAAGAAGAAGCAAAAGCACAAGTCGCGCGGCTCCGTGCGCACCGTCACTAAGTCTGTGCAGGCCGACTCGTTCTTCAACTTCTTCTCGCCACCCCTCATGCCTGATGACCCCAACTCTACCTTGGCTTCTGATACTCAGGTGAATGTTTAATATGTATGTTATAGTTATGTTTGGTATTTTTTTGTATAAATAAAGTGATGTAACCACCTTCATGATGGTAAGTTTTTCTCTAAAATACAAACTGACTTAACATATCTATTAATTAACGTAGGTTTCTATTTCGTACTTGTCCTGCCAAGAGCTACATAAATATCCTATATTTAAAAAAAAAATTATTCATTTAGATATTACTTATATAGGTCTTAGCATATGAGAAATTATGGACAAACATTACACTTATGAAAGCACACACAGCACACTAGCTTCATTATAATACAAATTGAATAACATAGAGATATCTGGTTCAATCAAATTAATTATTAAATTAATTAATAATGAGCTTAATCATATATTTAACTTTTTTGTTCCAAATTACAATTTGAAATGTAGCATGGTTACACATTGTGTCTCACATTTAACACTAGGTTCCCTCTGTTTGGGAAAATGGCTGTAGCAAGTTATTTATTTTCCTACTAATTAAATACGAAACACGTCACATTACAGGCGCTACTAACCGCTGATTTCGAGGTCGGCCATTACATCCGCGAGCGTGTGGTCTCCCGCGCTGTGCTCCTCTACACGGGAGAGGGCCTCGATGAGGACGATGATGATGATTATGAGGAAGAGGTATGCAGATTTTTATTTATACCTATATATATATATATAGCTTTCGTGGAATGGAAGTGACTTGATTTGAAAAACATCACAATGTTGGCTGATAGTTCACATAGAAATTTAAAAATAGGTTTTTATGTGCCGAAATTTTGAGTTAAATCACTTTCATTCAAAACTTGCTATTTTATATGTTTTGAGATTTTGTATGGAACATAATTTTTGATTCTTAATATAAATATAATTTTCTACAAAATCTCTTTTAAACACAAATATGATACAATTTTTTTTCTATTATTATTTAAATAATCGCACTGTCTTTAAATTGTTATGATAAGGCATGGTTTGTACCAAGTAAATTCTACAGCCATCTGTTAGTCTCGCTTTTTAAACGCATGGTAGTTTGTGCTTATCGTTTTTAATTATTATTTTTATGATAGATATTGAAACACAATTATCTGACCAGTTACCGTATAATGATAAGTAAAGTAGCTTAATTATATAGTAATAATAAGTATTTTTTTACTAATATATGTTAAGCTGCTTTTATGTTTTAAATTAAGTACAGAATAAAACAAAATGGCCGGCAGGCAACTCGTGCGTGAGATCTTTAGATATAAATTTGTTAGTAATATGTTTGTATTTAGCTGTTAATATTGATTCAATACATGACATTTTATTTATTCCCATCTTGTCCACTAAATGCCACTCATAAATGATATAGAAAATTATTATAAATCTTGTGCTAGTCAATACATCAAATAAAATTAAAAGATTTTTTTTCTATATTTTCATGCTGCATTTGTTGTAACAGAAGAAAGTGGACTGCGTTTCTATTTGTAAAAAGTTAATCGATTATTTTCTAATAATAATATCTTAAAATCCTTATAACAATACGATTATTATATCGATTTTGGAAAATGATCGATATTTTACATTTCATTATTATATATTAGAATATCACACCCCAAAAGTGCCCTTAGATGCTTTTAACTATTAAGGTAGTAACAATAAAAGGTTTTTTTTATTATATTGTCAAATTATATTTTAGATTAGGTAACAGAAGTGTGAATGTTTACCTAGTAATTATTATATCTGTTAGTAAGGGTTTGTCCATAAATTACATTACACGAATTTCTCGTTTTTTGTCGTCCTTCCTTCAGACAGTCTACTGTCACATTTTATAATGTTTCACTTAAAAAAAAGATTTAAACAAGATAATAATTTCGACATTGTTTATAAATTGTTTTAAAATATGTTGTTATGAAATATAGGACCCCTCCATAAATCTTGTCTGTCATATCTCTTAACGTGGGACGTAATTCTGGGCCTCCTATGTGTATGAATAGAGGAGATCTGTAATTGACTTGTACGGGCTCTTTTAGCCTCTTCAACATTCATAAAACACTTGATGAGGCAATAAATTACTATAAAAATAAGTGATGTTAAACTCAAAAAAAAATGTATAAAGGGCTCACGCACGAGGTGTCAGTATATGGCGTCGGGCGGGTCTCCAGCGGTGTCTTTGCTTTCAGGAGGATTCTTACTCTGATGAGGACTCCGGCACTGAGGAGGTCTCGGACGTTGACGACTGAGGGAACATCCTGACCTCCCTGAACACAATGTTGCCAACTGTTACACCCCTCCTCCCTGTTAAATATAGTCTGTAGAAGTTGTGTTATACAAGCATATATAAATTAGCAAAGATAAAAAATATAAATTTCGCTTATTTTTGATTGCAACTCATTATGTCACTATCTATTATTGTATAACACAGCTTGTATATTACCATATTTTAATCATTTAAATTTAATCGTATTTTTTTAATAATGTAACAATTGTTTTAAAATTTAACTTAATAGTGAGTTGGCAACCTTAATTTAACGAGTTAGGGCCTCAAAGGTCTCTACAGTCATATCTATCCCATATCACCACTGGTTACTGTCTAAATTATACATGTTATACACATTAGACATTGGTTCCTATGCGACTGTCTAAATGCCTTGGACACTTGTGTATTTAATACATTGTCATATAAAATATATATTATACAAACAGTTCATTTTAAATGAAAACTAAACATTGAAGTTAAAACGGTGCTTAAATAGTGTATTGCATTTTTAAGGTATTTTCTATAGAGAAGTCGATCTTAGAAATTGCAATTCCATACTAGTATATATTAACTATATAACAGCGCATACGATGCTGATGTCCATGTATAGGTAAACAGGATACTCGTTATATTCACATAGTCATATATATATATATATATATATATATATATATATATATATATACATATATATATATATATATACATATTAAAATTGTTAGTATTTTCGCGCTAGACTGTAATTAAGATTGCATTTTTATTCCGTTTATGCATGGTTTATCCGCAGATAAATATGTTTTAGACGCGTTTTTTATAGAGCAGCTCTACGAGGGCTATATTTTTTTTGTAGGAGATGAGGTGCCTTACGATAATGCATGTTACGGTGCAACAATTGCATTTGTAGACTAGTTGTACGATCGCTTGTTTTTATTTATTATAACTTACTATTATTATTATTATTATATACATTATTGTAATAGTGTGTATTTTGTTTACAATTTTTTACGTACTAAATTTCATGTGATATTATTGTTCTCTAAGGCTATTATTCGATGTTTCCTATTGATGAAATGTAAGTGTCATTCCGACGGGCGTGTCTTTTGAATCTCTTAGTGCCAAACTGCATTTTGAATCATATACAAGCAAATAAAGCAATCTCCGTTCGGATCGATGTTTGTTCTAATTATTCTTGTAATTTTCGAACTATAATCGAATATAACACGTGTGATATACATTAAAAGGTTATTAGATATTGCTTTTTAATCAAAAAAATTATCTTGACACACGGACGCACAGACAGACTGACAACAAAGCGGTTCTATAAGGGTTTCGTTTTTTCTTTCTGGGTACGAGAGCCTAAAAATGGACATTGCCGTATTTGCTTTTTTTAAAATAATTATATATGATGATAAATTTGTTTAATGTCGGACTGTAGTAGTAAAATATACGCGTATATTTTTTTTATTTATGTACCTATCGCAAACCATATATTCGTGCAGCTCGACGCTAGTTTTTTTTATAGTATATTTGCTCGTGGCTTTTACGTTTTTGGCATGTGTCGATATCCCAGGACATTAAAAATTGTAAGCTTTTTTATTATTGTGTTTCATTTTGTTTCTTTCTATATTTACTATTTATTTTATAACACGACAAATACTTTATGAAGCTTGTGAACACAGGTCTGTTATTCATTTAAATTAGTATTTTTCGATATTCTTTCCAGTATTTTTTAATCTTAATTCCGCATACTGATTTTAGTCTTCTAATTAAATCGGTATATATTCGGCATCACTCTGTCATGTACACAAACTGGCGCAGTAAATTAGATTTAGGGAGGACTTACACTAAAATGACGTCGGTCACGGTTCGTTCTCGGTCCGATCCCATATTCTTGTATGAGTAATGTTTTTATAATAATTAATAATAATTTGACTGAAGCGTGACCGGACCGATAGTATGAATGTTCTCATTTCTATATTTTAGTGTTGTGATAGAGCTCTAGCTAGTGGGGGAGTCCCCGTGTACCTAGTGACTGTACCCGATATATCATAAAGTTGTTGTCGATGTATACTATTTATTTTACCTTTGCATGCGATTTTGTTTCGATAAGTTGAAGGCGAGCAGATGGTTGAAGAGTTTACCTTGTGTTTTAATATGTAAGTGTTGGTTTCTTTTTATTTTGTTTTATTGTGTTTTTTTATTATATAATATTATGTAGCGGTTTTACTGTTGATTTTTTTGAGATTTGGTTCGTATTATTTTTTCTAGTTTATATACATTATTGTGTTATTATGTAGTTAATATAATTATAGCTGATAGAATATCAAGTTGATGTTTAATATTAATTAATCTAATAATCATTAATATATTAATGGTTAATATAAGTTACTGAAGAGTTATGTTTTACAATAATTATAAAATCATCACATGGATGTCTTGTTGCTTCAAATAAGATATACAAACATTTTTCACTATACCGATAACGCCGTCGTGTTGCATTGGGGCAACGTTTGATTGTAAGCGATGGTTGTGGGTTCGATTCCTACTCGGGGGCGATGTATATATTTAAATTATTTTCATTTCCCTGCTAGATTGATATTGGTAGATAATACACACAATACGCAACATTGAGTTTCTCGAATTAACACGCAATGTTTAAAGTTTAAAAATAAAGTTTTTACTCTTCACTAGATTTCCATATACCTATTTTGTTATGCAGAAAAAATAGCGAAGCTTGCTTTTACCATAATATATTTGACACGCTGTCTCTTTATATATTACCAGGAGGACGAAGAGTGTTCGACGGAAGAGAGCGAGGACGAGGAGCCGGCGCCGCGACGACGCGGGAAGAAACCGGCAAAACTCACACACGAGAACCCCGCCGAGTGCAAGCAACAATAACACACGCGGAAATTGAACCGCATACCACCGTTGCATACAGGATAACCTTGTATTAGACATCTGAAGCTTGTTGTACAGTGTAAACTTAATATAACGACACTAGGGCTGCGCATTTTGTGGTTGTTTAATACATTTAAATAAATAATACCCATTATTATTATAATTATTATCAATCGATATAGTGTAAATTTACAAATATCCTATGAATTAAAAAATAATAATGTTTGTACGCTATATACAGTAATTTATATTTTTTTAAAGTGGAAGGGAATCAAAATGTGCAAACTGAAATACCATTTTTTTTTGCATTTTTGATACACAAGTGTAGCTACGAGATTATATTGAGTGTAGCATTGTATCGAAAACAAGCGAAACAAAACGCGTGGAAAGGAATTTTGACTAATGGATTTTGTCGTTAAATCTAGTGACGTTATGTAGAGTGCACACCGTATAATCCTTTGTGATATGCTCCTCTTCCCTATAAAAGAATGTTCCAGAATTAAATGATGTCACGGAAAATGAAGGCAGCCTCGTATTCATTATTATTAGTTGTTGAGGTTTTGTATGGATTACGCCATATGTAAAGACGCGTCGAAGGTTTTGTAGAATAAAGATTTTATAGAAACAATTAGTTTTTTTAGCTTTAAAGCTTAAGACCGTTGTAAAATGAGAAGTAATAAGGCCGTTGTGGCGCAGTAGCACAGCGTCTGCCTGTGAACGCGACGGTTGGGGGGTTTGATTCCCATTGGGGATTTTTATTTCCCCACTCTGATCACAAGACAAACCACTGCGCTGAGTTGAGTTATTCAACTGTCTCGTAAATTACAATGCTATATTCTTATACAGCTGAAGCTATAAAAAAAAAATGCTTTTTACAAAATTCATACTTTGTTCTATAAAAACTAGAAACGTACGCGCTCGAGGATTCGACTAGCTATAATTATAAATTATATAAAATTGCATCTTGGTGCTATAAAACTCAATCGGTATAACATTAATGCGTATTATTTTGCAATATATGTAATAGCACTGTTGTTTTGTCCGTCCCGATGTTGATTTTTCTGTCGTTGAATTAGTTTCCGTGAAACTTAGAAGTACCCCTAGAAAATGAAATTGACATTCCTTTGACAAAACAATCAGTCCGCCTTAATTTTTATAAATATATATTTTTTTCCCCATTTTCCCCTTTTTTGTTCATTTGCTAGAATTATGTGATGATAATGGCTGTTCTAGCGGCCAAGTTTAACTGTCTCTAAGACTGTACTAGTTATAAATGTAATGGTTTTAACCCATTTATGAAGCTGGAGGGCTAAAATCAAAATTGACAGTTGTATTACAGAAGTACATCGGCTAGTAGTCACTATATTTGTACACTACGATTTTTTGAAATAAATTTAGTTTTAAAAATGTTTTCTGGTTTCTATTTTTTTCCATGTGTCAGTATGATGATCGTGACTTTTTATTATCAGACGAGAAAATCTAAGGACTGTATTTTATTGTGTGTACTCGAGCTCTTTGAATTGTGGAATAATTCATGGACGCTATCGTGGGCCAGATGTTCGATCTGGACTCTTGGCATGATTTTCTTTTTATATTTTCACTTGGCAAGACAAAGTAAAGCAGAAAGCGGAGGATGAGTTTTTAACTAGGTTCTCTGGCTATCTTGTTATAAACGGATTTAGCGTAAAGCAAATACATCGGGTTTTTTAGTTTCACGCTGTATCAAGCTTTGCTCACACAAAGTAGGGTAGGCTAGAGAGAATCTGGGAACTTACTTTATTAACACTGATCTCTATTAAGACACTCCGGCCCCACTTTAAAATCTTATTGAAGTAAATATGTTTCTAATGTTCCTGTATTATATAATACTAGCTCCTTTCGGTTGATCGCTGTTGCGGCGTAGCTTCGGCTCGCTCGCTTCGTGGGTGGATGTGCGACTGGAGAAGTGAGAGGAATAACTTCTCGAA
>DWAL01000243.1:0-12726 GCA_018230405.1 Heliconius hortense
CATCTCGTTTCTTCCATCTCTACTGAACATACTTCCCAAATATACCACTTCATTCACTTCTCAAAATAAATACCCTGCATGGAATCCAACTCACAATAACTGTTTACACACAACGTGAAGACTGCGTGAACTATAAAATAATAAGCAACACTGAAATAATAGAAAATTAACATATCATCTGGCACCCCTGTCCTTACCGGAAGTCGTGTCATGTCGTGTTCACTACTGTCGGACATCCGACCGGAAGTGTCCGCTAAAAGTCGCCGGAAGTCCATTGTAGCGTCTGATAACACCCAAACTACCTGCGTCTGTCCTTCACCCTGATTTAGATTGTTACATCTAAAAAAAACACTTTATCACACTTCACGGTGTGTCCCGCATATAGTTATGTAGGCAGAGGGAATCTAAGTGTTAAAATACTCTGTTCTCCACTCTCCACCGAATTCTTGACACATTGCTTTCTGAGTGGCGGAACTCAACGCCGCGCTCTGCCTTGGTACCAGAGCGAATCAGTCAGACGCACACTTGTGCCGCTGCGCTGCGACTGACCTCTACTAGTACCTTCAGTCTACGAGCACTAACAACAATGACTCACGATGGGAACGAGAACGGTGAACTGCAATAACCATTACAATAGTTGGTCCTAGTTTTCTCATAGTTTTAGCTTCTCAGGAATAAGTTAGACCAATGATTATGTTAAGAATATAATTTAAATGATGATTACTTAATTTTAAACTAATAAGACATCCACCGATACGAGTATTCTTTCTGTCAACCGCAAGTAGTAATGTATAGAACTCAAATAAGCGTAAGTGTTAAGAAAGAATAAACAAAATATACGTTTACTTTGTAATTCGCCATTCAGTGTTGAAGAAATGTAATACGAAAAGATACATTTAATAAATTAAAAAGGGGACACTGTTGTAATATGTCACATTTTTTCTGTTTCTACACAATAATGTATTATGTTCACGTTTACCGACCAACGAACATTCTCCGATTCTCTTTTCTCTGATATATATATATACCGGTTTAAGGTGAATTGGACTAAGGCCAAATTGGCTCCAGAGAGGCTTGGAGTACTGAACTTCGCATCAGATTTCTGCTTTATAAAGTTTAAGTGCGTTCTCGCTTTGAATGAACATAGGCAATGATTCAATGTCTCCAAAATAAGGCGCTGCGTGGGGAATGGAGTGTCTTAACACTAGTTCGTCTTTGCTCATCGTACTACGAGGAAAAATTACAAAAAAATATATAAAAGTCAAAGTGATCAATCAGTAGTCAATCTTCATAGCTATATAAGATAACAACACACCTGCTGTTTATGAACGGATTCTAAAAGACATGCTTTAATGCTACTATTACATAATATATTCAAATAAGCTATCGTTGCACAGTAGGGCTACGGCTTTCTATAAACGATACACTTGTTGGTTCCGATCCACTCGTGCCAAATAATTGGCATTTCACCGCTTCTAGCAACACAATACAGTTGAGTTGAGCTCCGTCAATAAACACGCAATGTTTCGAATTCGGGCGGAGAGCGGAGTGTAGTGTCAATGTTGACATAAGATTTGTTTGACCTATCCTGCTTTGCGGGAAAAGTCATGCAGCTGCTTTATTATTAATGAATATTCTTCTTTAAATCATCTTTAAACGACAACTTAAGACAAAAAGTCATATATTCAAAAAAAACCTAAAGCTACCTTTAACTAATCACTAACAGGAAGTGAGTGACAGACGTTTATAAAAAAAACTGTCATTTACACTAATTGAAACCAAATTCGTACTTAATTTGGTTTAAAGAAAAAAAAAATTCCATATATGTATTTTTGTACGTTTACGTACAGTTCATTGCTTGTGTTGCAATGAAAAAAAAATACAAAATCAACTTAAATTAAGCTTAAAATGTAAATAATAAAGTTGTTTTTAATCTGTGGTACAAGTTTGGTCCAGTTCTTGTTTCCAAAGATGCGTAAATGCCGGCGTGATGCAGCGGAAGGCCTGTTGCTGCAAAAAATGACAGGAGTCACCAACATTTTATATTTATTTACTTCCGACACGAACGCAGCACGAGTTTATTGTAATTAAGATCGACGCGAAACATTTTGTAGCTTTATATTCAAAATAGATAATTCTAATATAAAATGTTCACTTTCAATTGTTAAGAAAATCAGTGTGGTTCTCGTCTTTCTAGTATATATTAAAAATTTGTATGTTTTAGTTAGAAAGTTATTAATGACTTTTCTCCTTAAAGTTATTATAAAATTATTGATTTTATTAAAGATATTTAAAGAACAAAAGGACAATTGTAAACTACCTTATTTCTTGTTCTAACATTGGTGTTCTCAGCAAGTAATTTTTAGATTTTTGTTTTTTTAGCTTCACAGTGTATTCCGCACATAGCAAAGTGGGCAAAGGGAACCTGGAAACCTTGTATTAAGATACTCTATTCTCATTAAAAAGGAAGTCGTTTAAAACTTTCCACAACAAAACCAAACAAAAATGCCAAACCTTTGCCTTCTACAAGAAATAAAAACAACTTAATTGAAAAATATTTTGTAGATATTTAATGATAAAATGTTCCCAATCCCTGTAATATTCTCGCGGCAGGGGCGGTGTCGGTGTCGGGTGCCAAATACTCTGTGGAGTAGAGAGTAGAGACATCTGCTTGTCGGCGGAAGTCGGTCGCAAATAAGCTGTTTGAGTGACACGAACCTACAGTGCGGCGGACGAGTCGTGGCCGAGGGAACTAAATAATTAAAAGTAAGAATCGTAAAATCAAATCTGCGCAGCGATTTTCACCTATCTTTAGGGCGGCCAAGACTCTTCTTGTACACGTTTCATACATATAAGTTGTTTGAGTGACGCCCCAAGTCTGCAATCCCCTGGGGTAGTATACACTTCCTTTTGTTGTTAATAATTAATTTTCAGGTACAGATTCGTGATTGTGGCCGGATGTATTAATGTTTATTGAAAATAACAATGTATTAATGTTTATTGAAAATAAACATTAATACATTGTTATTCGAGATATTACGTGATGAGTGAATGGTTCAGCTATCGAGAAATACAGTAAAAATTAAAAAAAAAAGTAAAAGACCATTTACAAAACTATACTTCTTTTGTTTTCCTTACATCAATTTAAAGTTAAGGCTGAGAAGGCAATCCTTTCTCAAAAGTAATTAAACTCGCTAACTTCAAACGGGACCAAGGCCCATCACTAATTTGTATAAAAACCGGTCAAGTGTGAGTCCGTCTGCGTATCAAGTGATCCGTAGCAAATTTTTATTTATAGGACAATGGGAATATAACTTATAATAGTTGACGGACATAAGTTAGCATACGTACATATGCACTCACTTTATATGAAATAAAGAACAAATATTAGTTTCTAAGGGATTTTTTCTTTTTGGATTTCTTTCTAATTAAATTTAATAATTGTAGGTCAACGGGAAATATGCTCTAGGTTTTAACTACGCGCTAGTTTCCATACAAAATGCAGCAAAGCGATGCCTAAATGCTCATACTTTTTGATTGTATTGATTTTATGTTAAATTTTGTGCGCTCCAAGGAACTGCTGATGTTCAATATAGACGAAATGGTCTCGACCGACGACAGACAGACCGACAGCGAAGAGATCCTACAACGGTAGCGGTTGTTGTTGAGGTAAGGGATCCTGAACGCAGATGGATAACCCTACCCTTTTTACTATTGTCACAAGACAATGGTCCAGAGTTCGTTTCCGGTAGTTTTTGCATCGACGCGCGCCTCACGAGACCGTCTGCACTCTGCTTTTTATATTGATATATTCTTTCTTTATTTGTGTAAGGTGTTATTTTTTGTTTATACCTAATAGATATTTTAGAGCAGTTGGGCTAACAATCTGTTAAACGCGATGAGTGTAAATTTAAATTACATTTGGATTTTTTTTGAGTTCATTTGGCGTTTTCATAATATCAAGAGCAAGTGTTTCTTTTTAGTTTATAAACAGATAAAAAAAACTAAACTAAACTAGCTTCACGCCTTCGCGCCTTTTACGTGACCTTCCTCCAGTATCTTTGATACTATGTTTCCGAAGGTGAGTACCGCTCACTTTTCCATCATAAATCTTCTTTGCCATGACGTGCCCAAACCAGCTGAGCACGTTCTTCTTCATTCCTCTTCATTGCGGATTCGATCAGCTAAGCTGACTCCGCATATCCTATGAAGAGATCGCATCTCCACAGCATTCATCTTTCTTTCATTCTTCTTCTGTAATATCCACGTTTCGCTGCCGTATATCAGTGTCGGTTGCCTTGGGGGGACGCCCTATCAGTGCGCTCTCTCGAAGTGCACGTGGCGGATGGAACGTTGCTGCCCTCGTAAGGGCTGGCAGGGGTCGCTGCGAGCCTTCCATCTTGGACCCGCTATAAATATTTAAAATCATTTATCAGTTATTAAAAACTTTATGATTCTATTTTACACTTCGTTCCCCACGCACCAACCATATATTGAATGGCGGAGCTCAACGCCGCTCTTTGATTTCCGTGCTTTGTGTAAAACAAAAACAAAGCAAGGAAATTGAAATAATTTATTCCCCGAATTGGAATCCAACCCACACCCGTTACTTATTCATTCAGACGCTATAGGGCCTAAATTGGTCTGTCGGTCGTGGCGCAGCAGCAAAGTAACTGACTGTAAAACGGCGGAAGTTCGCTTCCCACTCGGGAGAATAAATAACTTTTATTTTCGTATTAAGACAAGGTGCGGTGTTTATTTCCGCCACTTAATTTTCAATGTCTAGAAAATAGACAATTACTAAGTTAATACTAGGTTCCCCCTTCCTACTCTACTATATGCGGAACATTATATTCCGTGTTTGAAGCTAAAAAAATCAAAACTAAATTTTAGATAAAATGCGACATCGAACTTTATCCTTTGATTACATCAAAAAGATTCCCAAAGGGAACAACAAGACCGACATGCATTTAAATACAAATGTCAAATGTAGACGGTCAGTCAGTTTAACTATCGTTTGTTAAATAATAAAAACCCAAAGGAAGTTGTAAATTCTAAAATATTCATCTCTGCGTGTTTACTGTCCGCTTCCGCTTCCGGTTCCGCTCCCGCTTATACGCCTTTGTATGTTATAAAATAGGCGTTATACGTATGTAGGCTTGTCGGCGGCACAATGGCACGAGCGTGTGACCGTCGACGCGGCGGTTGTGGGTTCAATTCCCACTCGGGGAGTTAAATATTTAATAGTTTCAATACCTCGCTCTGCAATTCATCTGCATTTCCTGTTTAATAGTGGATACGCCATGAATCTAACAAATGTCTGTCTGTCTGTACGTCTTCACTTGGATAGAGGTGTTCGGCGCCGAGATATGCAAATTGACTTATTAAAGTAACTCAGAAAATATATTCAAATTAAATGACTTCCTTTGTTGTTACATTGTTTAAGCGTCGATTCTATCAGCTCTTCTAAACCGTAGGGTCGAACATTTTAATTTTAGTGTTTATTAAGTCACTTTTATAAGTATACGTTGAAAATTACATGCTTTATTTATTGTATTTTTTTATTTCTAATTTATCTTTTTTTAGCTTTTTTTTTCGAATGGACTTTATTGCTGTTGACCTGGACTGGTCTTGACAGCGTCACCGGGCGGGGAGGGGCGTGTAGCTCGCCCCTGAAGTCTTTTTTTTAGCTTGGTGCTGTATCTCTTATATAGCAGTATAAGCAGCCTAAATAAACAACGCCGCGCTCTGTCTTGTTACCAGAGCGAGCATATGAAAATAATCCATTCCCCCAAATAGGAATTGAATCCACAGCCATAAGGCAGTGAGGCTCACAGTCAGTCACTGCTCAATGTGTATGTCCCCTTGGAATGTTATTTGTTCATAATCCTAACTGGTACCTACTGTAATCATATAATTTGCCAATTTTTTTTAATTAAATGTGTTTTTAAGATTTTTTTATACTAATTAAAATAATATTTTCCATTTTTTGTAATATAAGATAAAACTGCAGTATTATCGATTTATTACATTAGTTACATCCATTATTTAATAAAAACATGAACCAATGTTACCAACATTAATAAGAAGAATAATTAAGACTAATTATGACCTTTCTATGAATGGTTCTTTGTCTGTCAAAGTTTGACAGACCAGACCCATTTGACAGACTTCAAAATCTAGATTTTCTTCTATATTGATGTATTTTAAAAGGTTTATGTGAATGTCTACGGATCAAAAGTATTATGAGAACACTAATAAAGCCAAAACACTCTTGCAATGTGCTTTTACACTGTGTCTTAATTTTTTTAAGACTAAAAGAAATAAAGAAATAAATAAATAAATACAAAACTTTGTAGAACCAGATGAACAAAATATGATCTCCAGAACGTGTTTAATACAGACATACACACAATACGACGGAACTTCAATAATGGGTCCACAGACGGACGTCACATTGTTACTAATTGCTCTACTGTTAGGACTTCCTCTTTTTTTTACCAAATTTCAAAGGGATTAGAAGAAGGAAACGTGACCGAATTTATTGACCGATTTTTTGTTATGTTTTGCCAAATGTTGGCCAAAGACTGCGATGGAAATTGTTATTTCTTGTAATATACATTTTTTTTTCTTCTTCCCGCAGAGCAGTGGTAGAGGGAGCGTAGTATTAAGACACTCCGTTACACGCGCATCGCCCAATTTTCAAGACATTGCGTGTTGAAAGGCGGAATTCGACGTCGCGTGTCTCTCATCTCAATTGTTATGGTTACTAGTGCGGGGAAATGAAACATTAAAAAACATTCAAGAATTGAAATCAAATCGCAACCGTCGCCTTTGCAGTCACAAGCTTGTACGCCACGATAGCTTCCCTTGCCTAATATAAATAAAGTTGTAAGTTGTTTTAAAACCTTAGAAGACTTCTATTTTAGTTATTCTATTGGATCAACCGTCAACTATGTACTCATATAGGAAAGAACTCTATTCATTTCATTTAGCAAGGTACTCGTAGCTTAAATTATTTTATCCTCTTTTAAAAAAAATGCTATTCTTTATATCTTTTTTTTAATGCACTATTGCGCTATATTTTTTATATATTCTTTTTATTTTAATACCTAACCAAAACTTTAACGTGTTTTTGACGGGTCAGTTTTCCGATGACTTGGACAATTTATGTATATGAATCCAGAATCCAAGATATTGCACCCAGCTTATATCTACATAGCTAGCCAGTAAAGCCGTAACGAAAAAGTTAAGTCCAGGTAACCATTTAAATTAGCATTTAGCGAGGCTCAGTGACTCCACATCATTTCAAAAATAATCTACACACAAACAAAATCATTTTAAACTTTTTATTACCTCTACAGATATAAATGAAGTAATTAAAAAATGAAAATAACATTTTACAGATTAAATATAACTATTAAAATAAACATCTGTAACTGTCAACTGAAATATTTATGGCTTTTTCAAATTTATCTCCAAACTGACGACATACACACATTATTAAAATAAAAAAAAATTTGGAAATGACGTCCGCCATTACACATTTGGCGGGAAACTGAAACAGCGGCGGAAACCGGCGCCCTTAATTATCAACAACCAAATCGATACGTCTAATGTGTACTTTAAAATAGATTTTATTACAAAATAGATAGAGTCTAATATTATTTATCATTTAATAGCCCTTTAAGTCATTTCCGCCATTACGAAGTATACGGAAACGATTAGTTTCATAGTCACATGCTGACAGGATGCGTGAATTCATTATCGATTCTCAAAAACACGCTCCCTCTCTCTCACACACCGTTTCCCCTCTCGCTCTAACCATTGTTATTCCAAATATGCGAAAAAGAAATAAACCGCACCCGCATCCGGCGTTCAAATGAATCCGCAAATAATTTGACATTTTATATTCAACTCTATATTAATGACAAAAAGCTCTTTTTTATCAGCATTATTGCAAGCACTGGGCTTCAAATAATTTGAAGATTATATTGTAACTCTATTTATATAAGTCTAAGGTATAATTTAGCATGTTATATATATTTATTTACGTCGTTTCGTGGGTAGAGCAACAATCGTCTTGCATTCATTGATGTTTTCGTAGCGACGTCACTCTTCATTCGGTTCCTAGACGCCGCGACGTGAAGACGTGTATACTCTCTATTGAAGCTAGTGAAGTCGTTTTAATAATAAAATATTATTACATTTATTCAATTATTAATAGATAACTATTTCTTATTGTTATTAGTAAATGCTTCTTAGCATTGGTGTAAAGTGAAGTGCTCTCATTGTGTCGTTTCGGATTTCTTGGCTGTTTTAAATGTAAGTTCAATGTATTTTTTCTGTTTAGTTTAAAATAATATGTATTTAGATAATGTTTTAAAAATTATTTATAATAGATACATTTACAATTGCTTAATATGCAAATGTATTAATTTTGATACTCTACATTTATTAATATGCTTCCTTTTTAAAATAGAACATGAAAAAAATAAGTGTAAATGTTCATATAATTTATACTTTATTTTACGTTTATTAATGTACACATAAATTTAATTAAAAATAACATTATTTTTATTATTTATTTAAATATTTATCAATATCTGTTTTATTTAAAGTATATACGTTTATAAAAAAATAAAACATTCAACGGCTCTTTATTTGCCATTTATAAGAAATTATAGCTGAATATTATATTTTTATTTAAGTTGATTCATTTATTTTTATAAGTATTTTCAATATTAAGAATCTAATGTTTTAAGTAATAAAATTACAAGGAATTTTACTAAATTCAAATATATGTAAAACCTTAAGTAATCTAAATATTAATTAAAATCATAAGAAGGAGGTTAAATATCAGCTCTACAGTGCAGTGCAGTGTTAGTTAAATGTTTCCGGCAACGCAAACAATAAGTCAAGTATAGGAAGTGGTAATGGATTGATTCGTTTCCCGCCATAACAATACACACACACACATACACATAAGTAAATCTAACTTTTTATAGCATCTCGCTGTATCCCGCGTATAGCAGGGTTGGCAAAGAGACACTACGTAGTGTTAAGACATGTACCGTAGAGTTAGGGAGTGTCTTGACACTACTATTGCTAACTATAGGTACTATGCGGTAGAACGTAAACAGAAAAAGATCTCAATATTTTTAATCAAATATACACTTAATTGATTTGGCGGTAAATATGACAATAGCTCACACACAGCCGCCATCTTTAAACGTTTAACGACTTTCGCGCACTTCCGCCTGTATTCAACACAATGGCGGGAATTCCTTATTGTTACGACTCGCTTTAAAAGAGTTACGACGATGTATTGTTAGCATCGTTGTGTAATGAAGATAAGCAGGACGGAAGTAGGTTCAAATCAGAATTGCGATAAAATGTATATTTATAATATAATTATTCAGATTCTTACTATGCAGCTTCACGCCCTCATATAGCAGGGTAGGTAGAGGGAACCTAATGGTGAGATTGTGTGTTGCTCAAACGGAAATAATTTAATTATTATCGTTTCCTCGAGTGGAAGTCAGACGCTCACACATCCATATTAGTAAAAGTTCATGAAGAAATCATATTCTTTATGACTTTAATAATATAAGTAATAATTGTCTAGCGTTGCTACATTTCAAGACAGCGCGGTCTTGATATACAACGCGGTCTCAGTCCACGCACTCGACGCCGGAAACGGATAACTTTAGATTAGAAATTATTATAAAAATAGTTACTACTTATTATGACTTCTATTGCTCATATTGTAAATTGTAATCGTTTTATTTGTTTATTGAATTTCATAATGAGTCTCCCAGCCCAGCCCAGCCCAGCCCATTAAAGTGTGAACTTAATTTCACTAAAAGTGAAATCATAAAATTGCTCTATCTTAATATTAAAATCTTGTAAAGAACATAATAATAAGAAATGGATTGTAATCGGAAATGCTGACTCTATAAATATAATTATTTATATTGTACATTAATTGCACGCATTCTGTCACAAGTAGAAATGAAAATAGAAAGTCATCCGCCCGCGTTTGTACAAATGTACTACTGACTGTGGAGGAAGAAGTCCGAGACTTGTTGTGTCTACTTAGGAAATATAATAAAGTCGTTCTTCACGCTGTATCACGCTGTATCACGCTGTATTACGCTCATAGCAGAGTAGGCAGGAACCTGGAAGTTTAACGTTAAAACACTCCTTTTCCGTTTAAGGCGCTTTCATTGAAACCTTGGGGCATTTCTTGTATAGTAGCGAAACTCAACGCCGCGCTTTACAACATAGCTAATAGTACATTATATTAATTTCATACGTTTACTTTTACTTGGATCATTTGAACAACTTACATGAATTGTAATCATCTATGTCTATAAATAATACTCTTCCGTTACTGAGTGACCGACAGACAACGCACAGACGAAACTACTAGAAACTTAGAAACGTTGAAACTAGGCATGGAGGCAGTGTAGAAGGGAGCAGTAAAAGAGACGAACTGGAAATTGTCACTGGGATGTTGTAAAACAGGATTTACGTCTTAAAGTGCGTGCAAGGAACCCATGGGAATGGGAAACCAATGGGAAACCAAGGGGGGAGGTCTGTGCTCACTCTAGAATCTTTTGCCCCCCTCAGAAAATTTGCTAACAAAAAAGGTGCCCTTTTCAAAAGCTAAAGTCCAGGCCCTTTCCGAAAAATATCTCCAGATAGGTACACCTACGAAGAATGCACCGATGAAACTCCAAGTAAATAATAACTTAATAACCTCGCGTGTGGAGGAGGAGGAGTTACCTGTCGCGTGACTCAGAATGTGTGTACAGGTGAACACTAATAACTCATAACTTATTTTATTTGGAATATATTTTAAAGTTTGCACTTTGCCCAGACGCCGTGACCAATTCACTTATTTACTGGGATAGGAACGTCGTGATTCATTTATATATATATATATATATATATGTATGTATGTCTAAATGTATGTATTGAGTCCGTCGCGTTGCAGCGGCGCAACGTACTTATTTTAGACGCCAATTCTGACGGTTGTGAGTTCTATGCGCACTCGGGAGAATAAATTATTTTCATTTTCTCTGGTTTCAAGAGAAAGCGCGCCATTTAGTTCCGCCACTCAACACGCGATTGCTCGAAAATTTGACGGTGTGTGTTAACACTTGGTTACTTCTGGCTCACTTGGTATATGCGAGATATTACGTGAAGCTAAAAAAACATTTGTGTATGTATGACGTGTGTATGATAGCGCGTAACGGCATAACCTACATACTTCCCGTAAGGAACTACAGTGAGTAACTGAGGCGAGTCACGTCAGTCACTGCCGGCAGTGAAAGTGAATGCGTCACACATTGTGTACCTATAGTATCTTCTATACCGTAACTATACTAGAAAATTATTTAAGGAGGTTGTGGGTTCGATGCCTATCGAGGAGAAATATTTTCGTTTGCGGATCTGCTTGGTAACTCTTAAAGTGGGTTTCCTCGAATGAATACATTATGACAACATCAAGGCGGGTAAAAATATAGTTTTATTTTAGCAATCTTACAAATGTAAAACAAAGTGTCTTTTACCAATTAATCTACTCCAGATTTACTTATTTGTTTGCTACATTTTACATAAAAAAATTGGTTTGTCAGTGTTGTGTGGGGGTCGCTGCCCGCTGCCCACTGCCCACTGCCCACTGCGCCACGGCGGCCTCTAAAGTTAGTTCTATTATAATAATTCGAGTGAACCGTCTCATTAGCGTCTGCTGAGAGGTTTCACACAATGGGCCGTTAAGTTAAAACAAGACGACCGGAAGTGGACACGGCGCGGCGGTCGAGCGCGTCCGGCGACCTGCCTGACAGCCTGACCTGTCTCCTCTCTCTCTCTCTCTCTCTACGCTGCAGTCTGGGAACACGTCGATAATACGTTATTTATTAGTAAGAGTATTATTATTTATTTACCTCTCCATCTAAAGGGTGACAAATACAACTATATACTATTATAGTTTTGCGGCGCAACGGCACGTCGTCCCGACGTCTCTGTCAATTGCTATCAGCGGGATACAGCGTGAAACTAAAACAAAAGAGTGTGTTATAGTTTATTATTCATCCTTAAGAAATTTAAATTCAATCTCGATCTAAAATTTATTTACATTACATTTTAATACTAAAGACATATAATATCCCGCCTTTAATATATTTGATTATGGTCATTGCTCCATTTAAATATTAATTTAGTTACTATAAAATAGGAGACGTTATAAAATATAAAAAAAACCAGTTAACTATAAAAAAAACATCAATATTAAATGCTTTAGTGACCTCGACAAGGCCAACTGTTGTTGGTGTCTGTCTGCGCCGGTACTGTGTCAGTACACTGTACTGTACTGTACTGAGTGGACACAAAACAATATGTTTTGTATTGACTTCCGGTAAGCGATCGCTTATTCATCTTTTTTTTTGTAATGAACTGACGAAATATTTTACTTGTTTTTTTTTTAATTTAAATTTTTATTTTGAAATTTTTGTCTCGTTGGCTTTTGTTCATTTTTAGTATTATGCATTTATCTATATTCTATAACATATAAATATAATGTTGTTTGTATGTCTAATATGTATGTATCAGGAAAGAAGGCGCGGGTTCAAATCCTGCTACGTTTAAATTTTTATCTTTTCTAAAAAGTATTTTTCTTTCCTAAGTGTGGAATAACACTTTAAAAATGTTAAAAATTTT
>DWAL01000244.1:0-12697 GCA_018230405.1 Heliconius hortense
GAAATATATAACATGTTTTTTTCAATTACCAAATGTTCATAAATTAGTTATGAAGGTCTAGTCCCATAAGAAACTCCAAAATTCTTATATATTAATTAAAACAAGCATATTACTTCCACAGGAAATCTACTACTGAAGACGACGCAGAAACGAGGGTTTAAGACTACATAGTACAAGATTTCCAATGAATCTCAATTAGTTGTTTAATTTATTTAATTTTTAATTGTAAAATAATGCACATAGTATTGTGTGTCATTAATTAATTATTCCCTCAAGGCGCAAAGACTGTCATATCTCAATGCTCACTGCCATAGAGTAAATGACGGCTGTATTTTTTAAAGATTTTTGTCTATGCTTTAAATAGATTAAATGTTGCCATTACAAAAAGTGGTATTTCTATATTAAGATGTCGAATTCACAAGTAAATTTAGTTTTAGTAGTTTTTGAACCACCTCCACACTAACGATTAACAGTTTAATTATATTTCGAATAAGATCTCAAGTGTTATTCAATTTTTATTATTTGATTTATTATGTAAGTATTATATTTTGAAACAAACTTGTGACATTATAAAAGTCAATATTATAATATTATGACTATTTGAAAAATGCAATTTGGATATGTGCTTAAACATCTTATAAATTACTTGACTGAAAGATGAAATTTAGTCACTAATGGTTTCCCTATCAATAGTGAAATGTACTTGAGTTAAACGTTCACTATTGGGATTATACAATATTTAAAAAGATTAATAATATCTATTAGTATATTATAAATAGAATATTTTTGCAAATTAGACTGCTTTAGATAGTATAGCTTCTTATTCTATTTCTTAAGTGACACCCAGAGTCAGTTGTACATAGAGTTAGTTAAACATAGATATGACATAGCTTATTATGAGATGTGAAATATTTTTTTATTAAATACCAAATCTTATTAAATGTACTAAGTAAATGTTCAGTAATCCCATATTTGTGTAAAATTCAAGTAGTGAATATTATTCAATTTATAGAGGTTATAGATTATAGATTAATATTTGCATTGTAAATAGTTCGAGTACCTACTTACTGTCAAGAGTGTTGTGTGTTTGAGCGTTTTAACGAAGAGTCCACCTATTTTGTAAATAAATTGACTTTTACACTTTGTATTAATATTAAGTTGTATTTATAGGGAGGTGAAAGCTTTACTCGAATATCCCTTAATTTATGCCATATTTAAATGAGTTTTATGTCTCCAGTGTTTCTTGGATAAATATATTTTTTATCCTTCCTTTATATTTATTAGTATAAATTAATAAATGAATCAGTTGTTCATAATTGTGACATTACATTACGATTAATATGTATATTATTTGAATTTTAAAATAATTTTCCGGAAAAAAATAAAATTAACTAAGTACACGGAAATAATACATATTATGTATATTCTGCTCTGATGCTTATCACAAATATATTTAAATTGCTATTTGGTAATTATAATTTTATTTAGAAATTGTATTACATTCCGCTTTGTGATAGATACTTTACACATTCCCTTTCAAATACTTTGTATAGACTATAGTAGCAGTACAAATGTAGCATCTGAACTGTTTTATATTAAAATAAAATGTTTTATTGCTGATTTGTTGGTTTTATTTATGATTTTAGTGCTCGTGGCTAATCAATTTCTTTGAATGATATGATTATATTAGTTTAAAATGTTGCCCGGTCTGGTAGACAAACCGCTGCGTCGAATTCCACATTCCCACAAGTTTGGCGAAAAGCGGACAACGAAGTGTAACAACGGGAAAATAGCGTGAAACTACATATATATAACGCAGTATATTTATAATTTTTTATTTAATAAATAGTCTGATCGTCTTTGGCTCCACAATCAAAGGGCTCAAAAAAAATTGTGCCTTATATATATTTAATAGATGAAAATATCATAACGACTATTATTGTCATGTAATTTTAAGCCCATATGTGGAATATGTATATTATATGAATATGGGGTAGTTAAAGTGAATTCAAAACTAATAATATCCCTCCGTGCCGCACCGTTTCAGAGAAGTAGTGTTTTAATATTGAAACTATGTAGGGAAGTGGATATTATTGATCTGTATTGATAAACAGCATTTTTATCAGCTTCACGCTGTATCTTGCAAGCAACAGCATGGTAGGTAGAAGTAACTCAGTGTTAAGATACTCAACTTTCCGCAGAATTTTTTAAGGTGTTGAGTGGCGGAACGCCGTACATTGCTTCGATACCAGAGCAAGGAAATGATATACAATAATAAATATTTCATTCTCCCAAGTGAGAATCGAAACCAAAACCATCGCGCCTACAGTTGCACATTAATGCCCGCCCCTGCACCACGACGGCCTCACACTAGTTAATAATATTATAATATAATCGACGTTCTCGACTGCAGACCCTTTAATAATAATGATAGATTTTTTTTATAATACAAAGCAGCACGCACATATCGTGTCCTTTCCTCGCAGTCATCCGGAATGGACTACATGGAATCTGGAATGGAATAGAATACAATTTATTAACATGAAATAATTAGATATCATAATTCATAAATTTAATTAAACGTTCGCTATATCATAATGTAGGCAACATTACAGTTAAGCCTTTTTTTTATGTATTTACTTATTAATGTGGTTATTAGTAAAAGAATCACGGCGAAAAAGTCACAAGATTAATTTATTGCCATCTTCAATTCAAAATAGCTAAACAGAAAATGTAAATTTGTCACATTTCGTGGTTTTTTAGTTATCACATCCATGTAAAAATAAATATAGGTATGTAGGCTTAAAATTATAGAATCAACTAGAAACAGATATTAGCAATTCTCTCCCCCTCTTAAATTAAATAGGATCATGCTAAAAAAATTTTATTCATACAAGACTGTATAAATCTAAAGTACAGTAAATTATTTGTACATTTTTTCTCAAAATCAGTTTAACTTGCCCCCAAAGTTATTGTCATTATTTGTAGTCTGCGGCCATGAGTTTAAGTTTACTTCATACATTTATATAGTAGTGTAAATTGAAGTAACTAATCATAGTTCTCTGTACTTAGTGATAGATGCGCAATATCCAACTTGAAGTCCGGTAACGCACCTCTTGCGTTGTACAGGTGGTGCCCGAGACGGTAATTACTCACTATCAGGTGACCAGTACGCCCGCTTGCCAACACACAAACGTTTCACAATAAAATATAATTCCGTTCAGAAATCAATGTTTTTATGTTATAATACATCGGATATAAAATTCTTATTAAATTAATTTAAATTCATTTATTTAGTTACATAAGCACTAATCTTATTTCGTAAGTTAATAATTTTGCCACCAATGTGTTAAAATTTTAATTTTCGAAACGTATTCTAATCTCAATTATTCTCTAGTAATTACTACAGGAAAAAATACTCAAACGGAATGGGTGTAATATATTATATGTATACATACATATTGCTGCAATCTTCATTTCAATTCAATTAAAAATTGCAAAACTAGTGCTAAAATATCTTAATATAAAGGATATTAAACACCAAAGGCAGTAAATAACAGATAAAACTTTTAGCTATTTATTCATCAACATACATAATATCTACATTTGCACAAATGTTCAACTTATAAACGCATCAGTATAGTACTTAGGCTGACACAATAATACTTTTAGACATTTTGTTCCATAAATTATTGCACACTTTGTGCTGATTCGTAATATATTCGTTTATGATGAACGGCAATCATATAACACCTAATTTAAGTTAATATGGATATGAATTTACATATATAATAAATAAGTGTGTATTTTTTAAATATAAGGAAGCAAACTAATATTTACAAATTGAAATTTCATATAAAATAGACATCAACTTTCAAAGGGTATTAATAATAAATGTTATTGAAATATTTTATTCGACCATAAATGACTACAGACACTTTAAAAGATTGTTTTACGTAATTAATATTTATTAAAATATTGACATAACTTTATGTAAACAGACAAACATGATTGGTCTTATATTTAATGAAACAACACAAGTTGTTCTATCGTGAATGGTTGATAGGAAAAATATATTTACTTTATAAAGTGTCATTTATTATATACAGGCTATTTACCAATCGTAGCTTTCACAAATGTTGTATTAACATTTCATGGAATGTTTAAGCCTTATACAAAGTGACTACATACATACATTATGTGAAATATGTATTATTTTGTTACTTTGTAACATTTAGAAATAATAAATGACGAAATCTAAAATGCATTATATATGTAGTCAGTTAAGTTAGGACTCTGTGATATGGTTAGACATTCACATCTATCGGTTGCAAGTCTAAAAACACTCCAAAACAAAACAATTAAAATATCTAGTCCTTAGCACGGCATTACATTACGACTGTATATAACCCTATTTTACCACATTTGTCTAAGGATATTTTTTTATTAAATTAGCATTTTAATGAAATTTGTTAAAACAAAAAAATAAATACAGAGTATATGAAAGCATAACTAAAAGATATTTAATTAAAAACCAAAAATAGTGCTAAGAAGAAGATATTTTTGAGCAGTAGTAGTCAAATAAAACATAGTATAGTTACACATAAATAAAACAGAAATTCAGAAATATTTAAGTCCAACACTTATTGAAAACTTGATAGCTTAGTTGCTTGTTGGGTATATATTAATTAGCACTGCACTGGTTGCAGCAGGTGGTCGAGGTCAAGGTCTGGGCAGAATGGTCCAGTGCTTTTGAACACTGAAAAATAAGAAATCATAAAATAATTTTTTTGATAATATATTGTATATTGCAGTCATCTTGGCGGAGTGGGATACATGTGAATATACAGAATATATCTAAATATATATATTCTCCAGCGGGGGTCTAGCCTACAGTGCTCACATGGAAGTGATGAATGATGTGAATTAATGTTAATGCATCACATGAAAACATTAGTTATTTCAAATTAACATAAAATAATTCAGTCTTAATTTTTGGTTAAAAAAAAATTCTGGCAGCAGACTATTCTGCAATTAAACTAATCTTTTCTATGCCCATGTTGGCTTCTCACTGTTACTGGCCAGGGGGCGAGAGTTTAATCCCTATTTAGGGGAATGAAAATAATTTAATTACAATCATTCTCTTGAGTGGAGACTGAATCTACAACCATGGCATATTCTTTAAGATGCTGCCCCACTGTACCACAATGGCCTGAGTATGAACTATGAATAATAGCAAAAAGTGCACATTATATTACCAATGCTACTACACCTTATATAAATATAATGAATGGACATTTATATACTCACACTTAATTTCAAGTATAATTTTCTTCTTAAGTTACTGGTTGCCCATTTTGACTTTTGATGTCATGTAGATACCTACAATAAGGCCAAACAACCCTATGGCTGATCCAAAGATTTCTACAATTAGGATCTTTACGAAAAGAGCAGCATTGGCAGCGTCAGCGAGAGCAGCACCTGAACCTACAATACCTACGGCGATACCGCAAAACAAGTTCACGAGTCCGACGGCCAGACCAGCCCCGAACATCACATAGCCAGCCATCCAGTTTTGTTGCTTGATTGATATATCCAAGAATGGTTCTTTGTACTGTTCAAGCATACCAGATAATACGATAGCCGTAATCAATCCATAGATGGCAACAGCTTCACAGAAAATAACGGAGATTAAATTCTTGGTCTTGATTCTTGGAGCTTTGACACCACCACCTACTATGCTCACTCCAGTTGTATGAATGCCCATCGCGGCGCCCACTACTGAGAAAGCGACCGCAAACGCTATGCCCAGGGTGCCCCACATGTAGGGGGAAGTATTCTCGAGGAACCATCCGAAACTTATCTGCTCACCCTTTCCAGTCAGTAGGTAGTATAACGAAAATATGGGTATGGCAAGCGATAACAGCAGCACAAACAGGTAAGTCAAGAAGTATCTCATCTTGGTGGTGTTTTTGGATCAATTGGAGTTCTTAAACCTGAGAATCCCAAAAGGGACGGCCTTTTTTTTCTCCAATTTCTACCTTGACAGAAAACTCAAAACGGAGAAGTCTTGTGATCACAAGATGTCAGAGACAAGAAAAGTGTTGCCCTCGTACACATATCACATTATCCCCATAGAGATCAATAATATGAAACCATAGTGATACATTGCTTAGTTATACTTAAAATCTTGATAAATATTTAGATTTTCTCACAAAATTTCTAAATATAAGGTATTGCATTGTTTTTATTGTTTTTAATGGTCAACATTAAATTCCAAGTATAATAAGATTCATTAATAAATAACAAAGTTAGTTTTTTTTTAATTATTAAAATTTGGAATTGAGTTTAGGCCAATGATGGAAATCAGAAAATATTTTTTTATCTAAATTTACGAATTTCTATTAAAACTGTTCGACTGTATATTTCATTTTATTTTTTTTACATTTAAACTACTACACTTAAAACTAAAACTACTACATTTAAATTTAATTAAAACGTCCATAGCAAAATTTGACTGGAAGACAGAAGAAAATTTATTGGATAGACGGAAGGACAGACTGTTCTCAGCACCTGAGTCTCTAGGTGGCCAATTTTCCGCATTGCTGGCTCCCTCTGCGTCCGAGGAATCTATTACAACGTGTTTCTTTACGAAGCTTGTTAATAATATTCTCATCCAAATAATTTTGTATTCCGTCATTTGACTTTCTGGTATGACGACGCTCGGTTCCTTTGGGCTGCAAATTTTTTCGAGTAGAGGTGTATTCGGCGAGTATGGAGGAGAGAGACGCGCCCTTAGCAATGGGCTATGCTGGTCCGGGCTAGCGCATCCGATTTGCGTCTGACTGGGCAGTCGGTGCTGAACGCGTTGTGGTCAGCGCGTTCCACATTTGCACCAGTACAGTTACAACAAGATGGTGGTGCGGTATTGAGCCAGCTATCGCACTCAGTATTCATGTGGGGTCCCCCACAGTGGCTGCACCTGGGGGCGGTTTCTTTGCAGAACCACCTACCGTGCCCGTAGCTCAGGTAGAGAGAGCACTGCACGACAGGGGAGAAATCCGCTACTCTGATTTTTTGCAGATCGATGTGCAGTGCTTTTTCAGCAACAACTCGGTTCCACACTGCGGGGGGCACCCGCATGACGACATGGCCGGTAAGCGGGTTCCTCGCCTTTCGGCGAAATCGATACTCGGCTTCAGAGATGCCGTCGAAGAGTCTCCGATTCAGATTCTTCAGGGCGCCCAGAATGTCGACGTCCGTCTTGTACGCTAGGACATCCCTGATAATCAGAAGCGGATCCTTGTTTTTCCTCTCTTTGACGTTTAGCCTATCGCTTGCCACCTTCAGTCTCTCCTTGACTTTTTCCTCATTCTTCCGTAACAACATTGCGTGCTCTTCTAGTCTCTTTATTAATTCCTCTCCCGTTGTGTCTTTTACACCCTTGCTCTCTCTCTCTTCGTTTTGCACTATAATCTTCCTACTGCTCTCGTCCTTTCCTTTCTCAGCTTCCGCCTCCTTCACTAGCTGGTACAAACGTTCAATTGCATTTGTAACTGCAGCCTTTATGTCCGTCTTCAGGTTACTCCACTGCACGGAAAATGGGGAACGAAGTCTCTTAACAGTAGGTTCCTTCTGGCTACCCTGTTGTGAGTAAAACACACTGAAACTAAAAAAAAAGAAATATGATAGAATTATAATGTTGCTATGGAATATTATATATTCGTCTTTTTACACTAGGTTCTCTCTGCTTACCCTGCTATGTACAGGATACAGCGTCAAACTATATTATATACAGTTTAAACAATATATATTTTTTGAGTAAATCATAACTTTTAATATTGTACTGAAGAACACAGACAGAAATGAAAATATAAAAATGGCAACTAAAGTCTAAAATAACTTCGAACTTTGACACTGACATTTGTGTTTCTATTTTTAAAAACCATGGTTTTTGTCACTTTTGTGATAAACATTTGTGCAAATTAATCTAAAATTTCTTAAAAATGTAATCGCTATAACTCGTTTTGTAAACAAACACAGTTTTAACTGGAGGACATGACCAAATCTCACACGATTATACAATGGATTAAGCAACTAAATATGAGATCAATGAAGTCAAGGACTAAAAATGTTTTCTGCTTATGCCAGGTTTATTGTTCGTTATTCTTATTTTCTCCTCTTCACCATAGTTGTAACATCTACAGTCCTCACAGTCATTCCGCTAGTATGCCACGAGTTGCCTTCATTTTCCGATCCTGTAGTAGGTTTTGAAACTAGAGGAACAACTTTAGCTCACCGCTTTATTGCTTGGGATAACCTTATTGATGAGACAAGACCTTCCAAAAGACTAGCTGTAAATCCTAAAGAAATAGAAGATCAGTTACGTATGAATGAATCCTATTATAGAAACAAAATAAAACCAAGCAAAACAAGATCTGGTCACAAACATATTAAAAAACAACATCATAAAAAGAAAAAAGTTAATAATAACACCTTTGCAAAGACTTTATACAGTTCACCAGATGTAAACACTACCTTAGATCATGTACATTGGGGATATGGTAAAAATGTTTCTATTGAGAATGAAGATGTCATTTATATTAAAAACCACACCAGAAAGCAATGGAAATCCCTTAAAAATATGGATAAGTATCCAGACTTTATGAATCACAATTATGCTTCAGGTGTTTGCGGTGCACCAGCTGGAGACTATGCTCATTTGGTGGTTACATCTACTCAAAATGAATCTATGCTTTCTTTTGAAAATGTAGTTAAAGTGTGTCAATTGCAGTCTTTGCTCATTGAATTGGGTGAAGAAGATTTCTACAATCTGTGCCAAAGATCTGCTCACTCAGAAGATATTTGCTGCCCCATATGGAGTGTGCCAAACTATATAGCTTTAATATCTGGTAAGAACTCTTGTGAAAATTTAACTAGGGATGATGTTAAAAATGTTGTGAATATTTTAAAAAAATGTGCAGGATATTTTCATAATTTTACTCTAATGGCTTCATGTGAAAGGGACAGGTGTAGAGTTCCAAAATATTGCAGTCAGTATGATGCAGTTTACAATTTATTATTTTATATAATAGACTCCGATGCCTTTGCTCCACCCATCTTTACTCAAAGTTTTGTAAAAAATGTTATGATATTTTTACCTTTGCCGACAAGCAGCACTATAATGCCATATTATATGAGATTGCAAGACTCTGACTTAATATATGATACACTTACTTTACCAGCTATGGATTTGGGCTTAAAGAATTCTTTATTTGACCTATGGATAATTGAAGATACCTGGTTAATAGGCCTTGGAGGAATTTTTGTCTTTATGTGTGTCTGGATGTATACTAAGTCATTACTCCTCACATTATTGCTGTTTACTGCTATCACTTATTCTATAGGTGTAGCATATTTTCTCTATATTTATGTTTTCAATTTGGAATTTTTTCCATTTATGAATTTATTAGTTATAGTTGTGGTAATTGGAATTGGAGCTGATGATGCATTTCTTTATGTTAAAGTTTGGAACATGATAAGTAAACAGTTAATTAGAGATAATGTAGTAAGTGATGAAAATGGGCTGACTGATATTAAAAATATTTCGAGTGCAGGAGAAACAATACTTGTGCAGATATTGGAGGAAACATTAAAGCACACAGTTGTACCTATCTTTGTTACTTCCTTGACTACTGCAGTAGCATTTTTTGCTTCTTACGTGAGTTACATTCCAGCCATTAATTGCTTTAGTGTTTTTGCAGGCACAGCAGTATTAGTTAACTTTATACTTATGGTAACTTGGTTACCAGTATCAGTATTTATATTAGACGTAAAATTATGTATAAACAAAAAAATCATGTTAGGCCCAATTAATAAGACTATTAATGAAATTGGTGAGGATATAAAGGTTATTGTTAACAGATTTATTATCACTTGTGTAATGAGGTTGCATACATGTTTAGTAGTGATTTTGGGTGCTATTGGAATTGGCAGTTTTGTGGTGGTATTTTACTATCCTGGTCTTCAGCTGCCTGACTCCAAGCAATTTCAACTATTTCAAACTTCCCATCCTTTTGAACAGTATGATATTTACTATAGAGAAAAATTTATTTTTGAAAGATTTGCTAATGACATAGGAATTGGAAGCAAAATGCCTCTCAGATGGATATGGGGTGTAAAAGCTATTGATAATGGTAATCACATGGACCCATTTTCTAAAGGAAAATTGATTCTAGATGATAAATTTAGTATATCAAATCCAAAATCTCAGGCTTGGTTATTAGAATTCTGCTCAAAAATTAAAACACAACCTTTTTATCAGCAAATGTTGGGTCCACTGTTACCAAATTGTTTTATTGAAAGTTTTAAAATGTACATGAGCCGTCGATGTATAGATAATATTGACAAGATAAACAGGATGCCTTGTTGCGAATCATCACAATTTCCATATAAAAAGGAAGTGTTTGACTTTTGTATTATAAAGGCAATGGAATCTCTTTATCAAACACCCCGTGAACTCTTCTTGCCAGGTGTTGCGGGGCCCAAATTTTTACGGACCGCTCATCCACCTAGCATAGCAGCTATGGTTGTGGAATTTGAAAGTGTTGTACCATATTCAATGTCTTATAGGGAAATTAATGAGTTTTTCATTCAAGTCGAAAACTGGACAAGAAAGGAATTAGGTAATGCACCTTCAGGCTTGAAATGTGGGTGGTTCCTTTCAGATCTTCAATTTTATGATCTCCAAGGTACTTTAGCTAGTGGCACTGTGATAGCTATGATACTTTCTGCTGGTTTAGGTTTCATAGTCCTAATACCCTCGACGTTTAGTTGTATTGTTAGTTTTAGTGCACTTTTAGCAATGATTTTTTCATCAACTGTTACAATAGCCATATTAGTGTTGAGTGGATGGAAATTGAACATACTTGAGAGTGTTGCAATATCGACTTCGGCAGGATTAGCTGTAGATTTTAGCTTACATTATGCTCTAAGTTTTACAAATGCTAGTGGCACTAAATCTACTAGGGTTAAATTTGCACTATCGGCGTCATCAGGGCCAACTGCGGCCGCGGCGTTAACCACTGGTTTTGCCGGAATATTCTTACTACGTTCAAACCTCCTCCCGTATTACCAAATTGGCACATTTTTGGCATTAATTATGTCAGTTAGTTGGGTCTATGCAACTTTTTTCCTCTGTGCGTTACTAAATACTTTCGGTCAAAAATCCTCTAACGACACGCCGACGGAAGAAAGAAAATCAGTTTCGCGTGTGAGCTCTATCTGTTCTGTTGTTCCCAATTTAGAAAGTCATGAACTAGAACATTTAGCAGATAGCAACCGAACAAATATCACTCATTCCCACAGCCCTTCTAGTATAAGTGCAACGACTGTTGTAATTCACGACGAGTATGAAAACTCCAATAAAATTGAGAAAAAAACATGTGTTGACTTAAATAACGACTGAAATCTTAGACTTAATAGTTTATTAAGCAGAGCAGAACGCTCATTTTTGAAGTATTATTTTTTATTTTATCAGTATTATTTATATTGCCTTATATTTTCTATTTGTTACATAAAGGTTTATCGTTAATTTTCAATATTTAAGAAATTAATGGAAATCTATGGAAAATCAAAATTTAGAAATGTTTATCGTGACAATAACTATCAAATACTAGTTCACACGACAATACGATAATAAGACCTAAACGAGCTTGGACACTGTTACAAAATGTGTTTTCTTGTTTAATTCTGTAAGACCGGCTTTTTCGTTCAATAGAGTGAGGCTATCTTGAGCCTTTAAGTAATGTAATGTAAGATTGATGTCAATTTGCACATTTTATAAATAATATTATTTTTAAAAAGTCCGGATAATTGTTTGTAGGGTTAATTATGTTGTACCATAGAGAGTGACATTGAATCTTGGATGTCTTACGAAATTTTGTGTAACGTATAATATTATTTATCACTTAAGGAATTTGCTATAAATAAATGTAATCTATTTAATTGTAAATATTGTATGTTTATTCAAAAGGAAAATTATTTATAATTCTTGACTTATTTAATAATGTGATATAAAATACTTTCATTGTCACTCTCCCACGAGGTTGTTGTTCTTGCTAAATAACACAGTGTGAGTACGCTCGAATTAAACTTAGATTTAAATTAATGTGAATCTTCAACTTAGTTATTAAGTAATACGTTCACAAATGGGCCGAAAATATTATACATATATTGTAAATTACGATATATTTTAATAATTCATTGCACAAATTGTATTATAACTGAAAGTATTTGTACGTAATAACTAATATCAAAAAAGAAATCATTCGCTCCATGTGACAAATTAATAAGATATTTTTGTTAGGACTATATTGTACCTAATTGTCATATACAAAAACTGATCATATTGAGTATTTAAATATGTATTATTTGCATTTACAATGTAAGAAAACTGTTATATTGATGTTAATATTTGTAGACACTGATCTTGTTCTTTAGTTTAATGTGTACTTAATTACTTCACAATATTTAAAGAGATGTAAAAATAAAATGTTAATTTTTATAAAACTGTGTATTTCTTCATATAAAATCCTAATTCAAAGTTATTAATTATTTTCTATAAGAAAATACTTAATCATTTTGACCAATTTTAGTTTTGAAATAATAACTCAATTCCGCACATGTAATGTGACAT